>JAGFNQ010004829.1:0-255012 GCA_024364735.1 Boesenbergia rotunda
TCTGATCATCCCGGTCCCCTCGTCCTAGATTTGATTAGCATTGTACCAGTAACTAGTTGACTGCCCCTACTCAGTAGGGTTGACTCATGCCTGACTTGTATGACTGTGATGACTACTTGTTTATCTTGACTACTTGATTATCAATTAGGATTGTGCTCAGAAGAATAGGTTAACTCTACTTTTGACTTTCTTACTTCTTTTCTTGATTTAAAAATCAGTTTCTAAAAGAATTTGAAAAACTATTTTACTTAATTTCAAAATCAGTTTTTTTTGTTTTGCAAATTTTTCGACTTAGTTTTACTTCAAAACTACCCCCTTTCAAAACTAGGGCTTTTTCGAAAATGGACATAGCCTAGGCCCTAACTCTAGAATTGCATGCACCTATAGATTTAAAAGCTAGCATCTCACAAGCACCTTAGAGTACTTTTGATTGAGAACTTAGAAAGGGTTGAGATGCTTAGGTCTTTGCCTTAATTCATGATGCTTTAAGTCAGTGCATCTGCAGTAATTGAGGCACTAAATACAACTTACACAGTAATCAAGTTAAGTGTCAAGTTTAGAAAATCTAACTTAAACAGAACACTTAACTTGACTAACCTTAGCAAAAACTACTGTTTATAACAGTTACTAAGTAGCTAATTGGGTTAGACAGGTCCCTAAAAGAGGAAAATGAAACTGATTTGATTTAATTCTCATCATGAATTGGTTCAGTACAGCAAAATCATGCAAGTTATTTTCCTTTATGCAATTTAATTATGCTGTTTCTACTATATTTATTTGTGTTTGATATATGGCAAAGGGGGAGAGATAGGAAAGGAGAGAGTTTAAATTTTTTAAGAAATTCTTTAACTCTCAAAATTTCAAACTCTATCCTTTATTCAAAAAGTTTTTTAAGTATCTAAATTTTTCAAATGTTCCTAAGTACTTAAAACTAAATTTTCAAAATTGTCTCTAAGTACTTTGAACTGAAGCTTTCATTCAAAAATTTTCTGTAAGTACTTTGAACCGAAATTTTCAAAATTTTTTTTCTAAGTACTTCAGTCTTTCGAAACTTCTCTAAGTACATAAGTTTTTTCAAAACTTCTCTAAGTACTTAAGTTTTTCAAAACTTCCCTAAGTACTTAAGTTTACCTAAGCACTTAAAGTTTTTCAAATTTCACTAAGTACTTTAAAACTTAAAGTTTTCAAAACCTTTTTGAGTACTTTAAACTTAGGGCGTTAAAATTTTCCTTACTACTCAAACCTAAGCTTTCAGAATCCTTCTTAAGTTTTATAAGTATTTAAACTTAAAAATTCTACAAGTTCTCCAAAATAGACAACCAAAATTAATTTCTGTTGAAAATTATTCTAAGTAAAAATCCATCCTTAAACTTAGAATTTATTTTCAGAAATCCCACGAAGTTTTGAAAAATCTAGGGGGAGATTCCTTCCAAGGGGAGGGAACAAAATTTAATTTTTACTTACTCTGATTAACTTAACTTTTTGAACCAGGGTTGCCATAAATCAAAAAGGGGGAGATTGTTGATGCAGAAAGCACCCAAGTCGAACCTGAGTTTTGATAATGGCAAAAGGGTTCAAAAGTTAAGTCTCATTTGCTATCTAACATGTTACTCAAGTGTGCAGGAAAAAGTCCTAGCGAAGGATTGCTAGGCACTGGCGAAGGAATGCCAGGGTATTGAAGCCCTAGCGAAGGACTGCTAGGCACCAGGCGAAGGACAGCTTGGGACTAAAGACCTAGCGAAGGACTGCTAGGCACTGGCGAAGGAATGCCAGGGTACTGAAGACCTAGCGAAGGACTGCTAGGCACCAGGCGAAGGACAGCTTGGGACTGAAGACCTGGCGAAGGAATGCTAGGCACCGGGCGAAGGACATCTTGGTGTCCAAGACCTGGCGAAGGACCGCTAGGCAAAAGTCCAACCGGAGGAGCCGGTCGACATCAGGTAAATTCTCCCGAGAGGAGTAGGTGAGGACGCGTTCCCCGTCGAGGGAACAGTAGGCGTCGGTTCGACCTAGGCTCCATTTGGGAGGCCCAAAGTCAGAACCAAGACAGCTAAGGCTGTATAAACTAACATCTTATTTCTTTATGTTGTTTTGGACTAACCCTGGATGCATGACCGAAGGAACGAGTGTCTGCAGCTCAAAGAGCCTCAAAGGAGTGAGGCAACAGCTGACCAGGGCGCCCGGAGTGTCCCGGGCGCCCCCAAGGTGTACACAAAACACATGAAGCAAAGGCAGGCTTCGATAGATCATGGGCGGGGCGCCCCCGTGCTCCCGGGCGCCCCCTATGCTCCCGGGCGCCCCCAGCGTCCCGGGCGCCCCAGGTGAAGCTAACGAAGCAGAACCCAGCGAAGCCAACGGATGAGAGAAGACCCGGTCAATCCGGGCACCCCCAGCATTCCGGGCGCCCCCGTCAAAGCTTGATCCCGAGTTTTAAGGGATCAGAGCTGACCGAGACGGAAATGGATCGGATGACACGTGGGGGGGGGCGTCCCCGACGTCCCGGGTGCCCCCAGGGGCTATAAAAGGGCCCTCGACCCCAAGGCTTCGAACAACACTTCTTCCAACGCCAACTTGCTCTTCGACTCAAAGCGCTCTGCTCCGGGAACCTTCCACTCACGATTCAAGCGCCTACGACATCCATCTGCACCGAAGTACAAACTACACCGGACGTCGATAACGAAGAGATATTTTATTTCAGTTTAGTAGTATACTACAATTGTACAACTCTTGTAAACTAGTTTTTGCGCACTTATAGAATTGCCCGCAGAAAACGGTCAACGACCGTGGGCCTTGGAGTAGGAGTCGACCTAGGCTCCGAACCAAGTTAAACTACCTGTGTTCGCGATTGTTTTTATTCCGCTGCGTACTTGCTCTAGTTTTTATCCGAAAAGCGTTTAACGATATTCACCCCCTCTATCGTTTCTCTCGATCCAACAGATATCAAGTGCAATAATACACTAAAAGTTGTGTTTAACTTCAGGAATTAAAACTCAAACCCAACCCAATGCGAAGCAAGCTGCAAAATTCATTTGATACAAAATTTAGTGAGTGCAGAAATGATACAAAACTCTGCTAAATTGTAAAAACTAATACACAGAAAAACTAATGTAAATGAGGCAAGCTGATACGCAGAAATTGATATCAAGTGCAATGTAAATGAAGCAAACTGCAATGTAAGTTCAGAAAAAAAACTAATGTTCGCTTGATACAAAATGTAGAAACTATAAACTGATACGCAGAAATGAAACTAATGTTCAGAAACGATTCAGACAAACTAAGTTTCACTTGATACAAAATTCAGAAATGAAGAACTGATGTTCAGAAAAGGAAATTCACAAAAAAAAACTAAACATCGATACCTTCCCTTGGTACAAGTCCTTCTTGCTGTCACACAAGAGTCAGTCACGAACCCCCTAGCTTGAAAAATCGCTAGAATTTCCGACTTTGCGATCAATTCAGCTCAAACTTGCTTCCGGCTGAAACATCCATCCGATCTCCTCATACTCGCTGTGTGGGATTGCGGTGATGACTTAGGAACAATCAAAGCCACTTGAATAACCCTCTGACTTGCTCAGGTGGACGAAGAATGGAACACAACGGAGATTCGATTAGGCGAATGGCAGAGCTGGTGAAACCCCCACTTAGCTCTGTTCAGTGACGAATTTGAGCTGAAAACCTCGTGGAGAAGTAGTCCCGACGATCTAGATCTCAATCCAAGGTTGGAATCAATGCGGTCGCGCGATTGGATGAGTAAAATTGAAGAAGAAAAGGAAGAACACGAAGAACTCCAATCTGCGGCGAAGACACGACAGATCTGATCGAGGAAGGAGAACAGTTTATATAGTTTGAAATGGATGACTGTGATTCTCTTTGCTCCATCCAACGGCTGGATCTCTTCAAATCTGAACCAAACCCTCCAGATCTCAATCAAGGGTAAGGATCTGCCTCTCAGTAACTCGTATCTTCCAGATTTGCAACGGATGGCTCAGATCTACCTGATCTTTGAATGGACGGTCTAGATCCTCTTGAGCTTGATCCAACGGCTGAATGATCTCTGATTTGGATGAAAAATTCAGATCTTGACTTGAGTGTATGATTAGCTTTAACCCTAGCTCGGATTGCATCAAAAGTTCACAGATGGCTCAGATCTAGCCATTTTTGAATCGGACGACCCATATTAGTTTAATGCTTGATCACTCGATCCGGATCCAATTCTGACTCAAGTTTGACCTAGCATGACCTAGGTCCATGATCCTTCCAAGCCTATAAAAGTAGATTAACAATTTAGTGCCAAAATATTTCAAATGTATAAAGATTTCCAATAAAGCCCAAAATAAAATTAATTCATAGAACCTAGGGTAAATTCAAGATTAAGCATGTAAAGCATGGGTCAAACATGGATTTTAGAGTCTAAAATAATCAACAAAATAGTACTTATCAACTCCCCCACACTTAAACTTAAGCGTCTCGCGAAAACTACTAAATATGTATCCCTTAGATTTTTCCAAACATAGTTAGAAGCAATTGAAAAGAAATTACCTAAGGTTGTCAATTCTCAAAAATCTAAGCTCTATGGATTAGTATCTCATCCTTAAATCAACAACTTAGCATTTTCATCCTTTATGATTCATTGAGATGAATTTAACTCACTAAGCCTTTCAAGGGAAGTTTTGGTGGCTCTCTTCTTGAGTTCTATGTTCATGATGAAAGTGGAGCTCACTCAAACACAACATGCTTTTTGCACTACCATAGGCTTGCTTGTTATCTACTCTCCACCATTATTCATGATTCGGATCCACATCTACAAAAGTTTATTCAAACAAGCTAAAGACATATGAAATGGTAAGAATGAAGTAAATGTTTAGAAAATAGAAAAGTTGACGAAGTGGAAAACTTGGGTGCTCAAGAATATTTCTAATGCACTTTGCCCTCTTTATAGTCCTCTAGTGAAGTCAGAATTATGGTGGAGCAAGGATCCGATTCGGATGAGAAGAACTTCACTGATTTCATTTTGCCAAAACTGCATTTGCGTGCCACTTTGTTTCCTTCTCTTTTTTTTCTGCTTCCTCTTTTTTTTATGATCCTCTAGTGAAATCCGAATTGTAGTGGAGCAAGTATTTGATAGTGCCTTTGATTCTGCTGAACAAAACTTAACTGAATTCATTGTGCCAAACTTCTTTGTGTGCCAACCTTGTGTCTTTTTTTGTTTTTGGTCTTCATCTTGTTCAGTCATATTGATAACCTGTGAAGGGCTGTTACTTCATTCTTGTCAATAACTCGGACAATTCAACTTCTATTAAAACCATTCAGCTTAAGCTGATTTCTTTCCAGCTCTTTTTAGACTACTTTGCAACTGAACTGTACAACAACTTCCATAATTCCAGCTTCCACAATTCCAATCCACTCTTGGAATTCTTGGAGTCGCAAGATACATCCATTGCAATCTAAGATGCTGAAATAATATGCTCTACTTGGAATTTTTCTCTCTCTTTTTTTTCTTGCAACCACACTTGATACAATTCTCCTTCAAGTTAGCACACTTCTACTTACATTTTTTTCGTTTCTGTTTCAAATTTCAGCACCACGCAATTAATTTCAGAATCCATAATCATCAAGTTCTTCATCCTTGCAATTCTCTGATTTCTTCACAGCAGTTACATCACAGAAACTTGCATCAAATAGTAATGGAGAATTTAAATGCTTCACTTGAGAATTACTGATCAACAAGTTTGATTTCCAGCCACGGCACTACACTGCATTTATCCTTAACTGATTTCATCCATTTGCCTTAATATCAATTTTAACTTTCACTTGAATTGCCCAGTAGTTTGAAATCTGCTCCCAAGAGGTTGAGTTCAAGGAGAGACAATTCTGCAACTTCTGTTTAAGTTCAGTAATGCATTGCTGATTTCATCTCAACCTCTTTGATTGTAAGAAGCTTAAAACATTCAATGTCAATATGCATATCAGGTGCTCCACTTAAAATTACTAATCTGGCCTAGCTTCCCCACTTTTGCAATTCAAACATGGCACAAACAGTCTCGAATCATAAGGAGCTTCCCACATTTATTCACCATTTAATCCTAGCAGCCACACAAATTTCCTTTGTCCCCTTCAAATGTGAATGTATCAGAATTTTCATGTGGATGTACTCAATTCTTTTTTGATACATTTTTGTACTTAATTCTTTGATTTATAGCCTAGAAAGCCCAGATTCAGTTTCAAGTTGATACAAAACTGCTTGTATGGAAACACAATCATAGTCCTACTAGCATTCCAACTGCGTTTTTCCAATACAGACTTCAACAACAGTTCTTCATCAGATTTTCAGCAATAGGGACACATTTCAAAATGCTCCCATTTGTATAGTTTACAAATTGTGAGTAAACAAAAAAAAACCTTTGTCACCTAATAGATATTGAACTTTTAATGATCGCAGCGTGCCAAATGAAACCAGATTACTACTACAAACCCACTTAAAGTAGTATGCCATCATTTCCAGCACTTTGCAGCTTCACCATGCATAAGGTTTCATTTGGGCTTTAGACTTGGCACGGTTGCTTGTAGGTTGCCAAAACTATTGGTGCAGACAACACCCAAGTCGAACCTGGGTTTTGATAATGGCAAAGGGTTCAAAAGATAAGATGTTATTTTTATCTAACATGTTACTTGAGTGTACAAATTGAAGTCCTAGCGAAGGACTGCTAGGCACCTAGCAAAGGACCGCTAGGCATCGAAACCCTAAGACCTAGCAAAGGACTGCTAGGCACCTAGTGAAAGGTTGCTAGGAGTCGAAGACCTAGCGAAGGATTGCTAGGCACAAGGCGAAGGACTGCTTGGTAACAAAGCCCCAGCGAAGGAATGCTAGGCACCAGGCGAAGGACTGCTTGGTAACAAAGACCTAGCGAAGGAAGGCTAGGCACCAGGCGAAGGACTGCTTGGTAACGAAGACCTGGCGAAGGACTGCTAGGCACCTGGCGAAGGAATGCTGGGCAAAAGTCCAACTGGAGGAGCCGGTTGGCAACAGGTAAATTCTCCTAAGAGGAGTAGTTGAGGACGCGTTCCCCGTCGAGGGAACAGTAGGCGTCGGTTCGACCTAGGGTTCCATTTTAGAGACCCAAAGTCAGAATCAAGATAGCTAAGGCTGTATAAACCTAATATTCTTGCTTTATTTTGTTTGGTACTAACCCTGGATGCAGGACCAAAGGAACGAGTTTCTGCAGCTCAGAACGCCCCAAAGGAGAGGGGCAGATAGCTGGGCAGGGCGCCTCGGAGGTCCCGGGCGCCCCCAAGGTGAAGGCAAGACAAGCTGAGCAAGTAACGCTTCGGAAGCTTACTGGGGCAGGCGCCCTCAAGCTCCCGGGCGCCCCCATGGTCCCGGGCGCCTCTGATGCCTTGGGCGCCCTGGGTCCAAGTCAGCCAGCGATCGAAGCAAAGACATCTGTGAAGCCAGCAAGACCAAGTCAACCAGGGCGCCCCCTGTGTCTCGGGCGCCCCCGTCAAACTCCGAGCTCGATCCTGGAGGGATAAGGGCTGACCGTGTTCCGGATAGGGGTTTGCGGATCCAGAGACACGTGGAGGGCGCCCCCAACGTCCAGGGCACCCCCGACGTCCAGGGCGCCCCCAGATGCACTATAAAAGGGGCTCGACTCCTAAGGCTTCGAAATCAATTCTTCCAACGTCTCTACGCTCTTCGACTCAAGCGCTCTGCTCAGAAAACCTCCGATCTCGAGATTCATGCACTGACGATGACCCTCCGCACCGAAGAACGATCTACTCCGGGCGTCGGTAACAAAGAGCATAATTGTACTTTTTACTGCACTATTATTGTACAACTTTTTGTAATAACTTGCGCGATTATAGAATTGCCCACAGTAAACGGTCAAGGACTGTGGGCCTTGGAGTAGGAGCCGACCGCGACTCTGAACCAAGTAAAAAACCTTGTGTTCGCGTTTGTTTTTTTTATTTTCGCTGCATAATTTCTCTCAATCTAATCCGAAACGATTTTACGATATTCACCCCCCCTCTATCGTATTCTCTCGATCCAACAAGTGGTATCAGAGCGGGGAAGCTCAAATCTGGTGCAACCACCAATTTGAGATTTTTTTCAGATTTTTTCTTCGATTTTTTTTAATCGAATTTGTTTCGTTAATCGAGGTTGGTGCAACACCACTCGATAAAATTTTCTTTTCTCTTCCTGCACTGCTAATCTAAGACCAAGTCTTGGGACGTTTTTTTTTCTCTCTCTTTCTTCTCAATAATTCTTAAATGGCCATGCAAGAGGGCTTCAGTACCGCCAGACCACCACTCTTCAGTGGGGAGGATTTCTCCTACTGGAAGAGTAGGATGGAAGTCCACTTGAATGTTGGATCGAGAGAATACGATAGGGGGGGGTGAATATCGTAAAACGTTTTCGGATAAAACTAAGAGAACAGGCAGCGGAAAATTAAAACACAATGTAAAATCACAAGCGATTTTACTTGGTTCGGAGTCGCGGTCGGCTCCTACTCCAAGGCCCACGGTCGTTGAACATTTACTGCGGGCAATTCTATATGTGCGCAAATGTTTACAGATGAATTTTATAGTTGTAGTACAGTAAATAGAAAATTAAGCTCTTTCGTTACCGACGCCCGGTGTGGATTGTACTTCGGAGCAGAGGGTCGTCGTCGGCGCTTCGATCTCGAGATGGGAGGTTTCTGGAGCAGAGCGCTTGAGTAGAAGAGCGTATTGGCGTTGAAAAGTTGTGTTGAGAAGCCTTGGGGGTCGAGGGCTATTTATAGTAGTCCTGGGGGCGCCCTCTACGTGGCTTTCGATCCGCAACAATCTCGGTCATCCCTTATCCCACTCGAGTAGGACTGAGGTTTGACTGTGGGGGCGCCCGGGACGCTGGGGGCGCCCCGGTTGACTCAATCAGCTGGCTTTTCGGCTTGATAAACTCTATCCGCTTCGTTGGCTTGAGCCCAGGGCGCCCAAGGCATCTGGGGCGCCCGGGAGCACGGGGGCGCCCGGGAGCTTGGGGGCGCCCCACCCAGTGAGCTTCCGAAGCGTTACTTGCTTAGCTTGTCTTGCCTTCACCTTGGGGGACCCCGGGACCTCCGGGGCGCCCTACTCAGCTGCTGCCTCTTTCCCTTGAGGCGTTCTAAGCTGCAGAGACTCGTTCCTTTGGTCCTGCATCCAGGGTTAGTTGCAAATACAATGAAACAAGAAT
The DNA here is from genome assembly GCA_024364735.1 of Boesenbergia rotunda. Lineage (NCBI taxonomy): Eukaryota > Viridiplantae > Streptophyta > Magnoliopsida > Zingiberales > Zingiberaceae > Boesenbergia > Boesenbergia rotunda. Next base: position 9,209 of record JAGFNQ010004829.1, read on the forward strand.
ATGTTATGATTATACAGCCTTAGCTGTCTTGGTCCTGACTTTGGGTCTCCCAAATGGAACCCTACGTCGAACCGACGCCTACTGTTCCCTCGATGGGGAACACATCCTCACCTACTCCTCTCAGGAGAATTTACCTGTTGCCAACCGGCTTCTCCGATTGGACTTTGGCCTAGCAATCCTTCGCTAGGGCTTAGGTACCGAGTTGTCCTTCGCCCGGTGCCTAGCAGTCCTTCGCTAGGTCTTCTGTACCAGGCAGTCCTTCGCCCGGTGCCTAGCAGTCCTTCGCTAGGGCTTTGTATCCTGGCATTCCTTCGCCAGGTGCCTAGCAGTCCTTCGCTAGGGCTTTGTATCCTGACATTTCTTTGCCAGGTGCCTAGCAATCCTTCGCTAGGGCTTTGTATCCTGGCAGTCCTTCGCCAGGTGCCTAGCAGCCCTACGCTAGGGCTTTGATCTGCACACTTAAATAGCATGTTAGATAAATATAACATCTTAACTTTTGAACCCTTTGCCATTATCAAAACACAGGTTCGACTTGGGTGCTGTCTGCACCAACACTGAAAACTCAGGTGGACATGTGGATAATTATCCAATCCGGTCTGGAAATCCCAAGAAATTCTGAAGGAGTGCCACAACCCTACACCGAATGGGACGCCTCACTCAAAAGAAAAATCGAGGATGATGCTAAAGAAACCCAAACACTCCAATGCGGCCTAACCAAAGAGGAGATGAACCGGGTGGGTCCATTCAACAGTGCAAAGGAACTCTGGGGTAAGCTAATTGAGTTGCACGAAGGAACCTCCGACACCCGAATCAGCAAAAGGGACCTTCTGCTGAATAAGCTATACACAATCAAGATGAACGACAGCGAATCTGCAGCTCAGCTCCACGCCAGAATTCAGGAGCTGGTGAACGGTCTACACACCATCGGTCATAAGGTAGAGAACCGTGACCTGATCAGGTATGCTCTTAATGCCTTCCTTAGAAATACTTTGTGGGCATCTATGGTAGATGTGTACAAAGTTTCAAGGGATTTGTCTAAAATTAAACTAGATGAATTATTTTCGGAACTCGAATTACATGAACAGACTAACTGCAATCTGGCCGAGAAAGGCATTGCTTTTGTTGCAGGTAAAACTGGAAAGATGACCAAAAAGAAACCTCAACCTGCACTCGAGTCTGATTCAGACTCAGACTCAGACTCAAAAGAAAGCGAAGGATCGACCTAAGCTGGTTCGGCTAGCTCGGGACTACTACAAAGAACTAAAAAACTAGACCAACAGAAGGAAAGCCAGCCGAAGAAAGGAAGAACCAGCTGAACCTTCAAATGAGAAGAACAAACTAAATGTGACCTGTTACAAATGCAAAAAGAAGGGTCACTACAAGACGGAATGCCCCAATCTGAAGGAAACAAAGAAGACAAGAAAGAAGAAGGCCCTTGGGACGAATCCTCGTCCGAAGAAGAAAAAGAGGCCCCACAGTCGAACTTGCTCGCCTTGACTGCCTCAGAAGAAATCGAGACCGAGTTAGAATCGGAGCCGAAAGACGGAAAGCTCACTTTTTCAGAGGATGGCGAAATCACTGTAAGTGGGTTTTCTAAAAGTCAATTATCCGAATTAATTGCGTATCTTTCTCGCGACTTGGCGAAAGCCAAAATCCGAGTCGAATCTCTCCGATAGGAGGTAAAACTCCTTAAAGAGGGAGCTGACTCTAGATCCTTAACTAAGAAGGTTCAAGAAAGAACCTCTACTCAAGTTGAAAAACTTGAGAAAGAGAACTCCTCCTTGAAAACTTAAGTCAAGGACCATAGAGCAGCTTTAGAACGATTCACTTCTGGTTTTAAGGGTCTTGACATGATCCTTGAAAAACAGAAGTCGGTTCTAAATCGATCCGGGTTAGGCTATCGAACCAAGTCTAGACAAAGATCATACTATGCTGTACTGAACCAGTCTAGACCTAAAATTCAGGCATGGGTACCCAAACTGTGCCTGAACAAACAAACTGGATCAAATCAGTATTGGATTCCCAAGGACAAGATCACTACTAGAAAAAATGCATTCAACAACAGTGAATCACTGTTGTCGTATGCCAAATACCACTGTTTTTAAAGGCCATGTTGTTAAAGGGGGGGTCTACGACAACAGTGAATCACTGTTGTCGTTTGGTCTACGACAACAGTTTGACAACAGTTTTCCACTGTTGTCGTATATCACATTCGACAACATTTTGACAACAGTTTTTCTTCTGTCCAACAGTTTTCCACTGTTGTCGTTTGTACTGTTCCACAACAGTTTCATACCAATTTGACAACAAAGATATTTCCATTATATTTTCAATTAAAAGGTAATAATTTAACCTCGAAACAAAAACTATATATATCAAACATCATCAACATATTTACAATAAAGATCCACCACAACCTTTCTACAGACGAAACCACAAAAGTACTGTTGGTGCAGGAAGCACCATATCGAACCTTGTTTTGATATTGGCAAAGGATTCAAAGTTAAGTTTATTGGTGATCTAACAATATTACTCAAGTGTGCAGGAAAAGTCCTAGCGAAGGGCTGCTAGGCACCTGGCGAAGGACTGCCAGGATCCCAAGTCCTAGCGAAGGGCTGCTAGGCAACTAGCGAAGGGTTGCTAGTCACCAAGTCCTAGCGAAGGGCTGCTAGGCAACTAGCGAAGGGCTGCTAGTCACCAAGTCCTAGCGAAGGACTGCTAGGCAACTAGCGAAGGGTTGTTAGTCACCAAGACCTAGCGAAGGACTGTTAGGCACCGGGCGAAGGACAGCTTGGTATCCAAGACCTGGCGAAGGACCGCGAGGCAAAAGTCCAACCAGAGGAGCGGTTGGCATCAGGTACATTCTCCCGAGAGGAGTAGGTGAGGACGTGTTCCCCGTCGAGGGAACAGTAGGCGTCGGTTCGACCTAGGGTTCCATTTTGGAGACCCAAAGTCAGAACCAAGACAGCTAAGGCTGTATAAAATAATATAATACTGCTTTTTGGACTAACCCTGGATGCAGGACCGAAGGACTGAGTATCTGCAGCTCAGAGAGCCTCAAAGGAGTGAGGCAGAAGCTGAGCAGGGCGCCCCGAATGTTCCGGGTGCCCCCAAGGTCAACCCAAGACAGCAGGAGCGAAAACACGCCTCGACAGTTATATATTGGGGCTCCCCGGATAATCCGGGCGCCCCGGATGCTCCGGGCGCCCCGCCTGTCGCGGGCGCCCCGCCTATCGCGGGCGCCCCACCTGTCGCGGGCGCCCCCAGTGCCAGCTGCCGAAGCACCCCTCGCGAAGCCAAGAGGATGAAGGCTTGACCCGGTCAATGCGGGCGCCCCGAGCGCTCCGGGCGCCCCGGTTAAACCTGATCCCGATTTTGAAGAGATTAGATGTTGACCAAGCTGGAGACGGATCGACCGCCACGTGGGGGGGCGCCCCCGACGTCCCGGGCGCCCCCAGGCCCTATATAAAGGGCCCTCGACCCCAGGCTTCAAACAAGACTTTGAATCTACGCTTCTACGCTCTTCTGCTCTCACGCCTCGCTCCGGAAACCTCCCAACTCGAGCCGACGACGTCCTGCTGCTCCGAAAAAGACAACCTACATCGGACGTCGGTAAAAGAAGAGTTTTTCTTTTTAATTGTTAAGTTTACTGTGCTATATTTGTAAATCAATCTTGGTAAACTATTATTGCGCCTCATATAGAATTGCCCAAAGTAAACGGTCAACGACCGTGAGCCTTGGAGTAGGAGTCGACCTAGGCTCCGAACCAAGTAAATATTACTGTGTTCGCGTGTTTTATTTTTAACTTCCGTTGTGCAATTGCACTTTCTCAAATTCGAATGATTTCCGATATTCACCCCCCCTCTATCGGTTCTCTCGATCCAACAGTATCTTCTGTCCAAAAACCTTTCTACAGACGAAACCACTAAAGTATCTTCTGACCCAAATTACAAGAGTTCAAATTATATATAATTCTGACCCAACTAAACTTACAATGAAGTTCAAATCACAAAAATTATAGCTTGGAAGGTCAGATTAATGGTCTTCGAACATGATCACGAACAAGTCCCTGCAGCTGGAAAAAAGAGAACAAACACTATAATTAGTTATTCTATTAAATGCATATGTCCAATAAAAAATGATCCATGAAGATATGTATAAAAAAATAACAAAAATAACAAACTAACAAACAAACAAACAAAAAAGATATGCATGTATCAGCACTTGCAATTATAAGGAAACTGCTAGCTTGGCTTATCTAGACATTTACAGCCTTGCAACCACTTTTCAAGGAAAATACTCAGACGACCATATTAAATATCTGACACATGTTCTTGATTGATTGTTTGTGATTCAGAATCATATTCTGAATCACAAACTATGTCTATTTAGGCAAATAAAAAAATATATTGAAGAATTGCATCCAATCAGGGATGTTAGGCAGAACTGCTGAAGCTCCAAAATATATTGAAAAAAAATGTATTGAAGGAATTTCTATTGGATGAATGTGTTTATATTTATGTTAATTTCATACGATCATACAATTAGTCATGCCAAATTCAGTCTGTCCACTACTATTTCGAGTAATATGATATTTGAGTTGAATCGTATCTAATAGTAAATGCAGCTTGTTGAAAAGTTTAATTCCTAGTGATGAGTTCAGTGATCTGTAGTGGTGATTAGTTTATCCTCCTTAAATGAGAACACTTGAAAGGCTAGGCTGCAAATTCAAGTAGAGATGCAAGAAAGCAACTAAATATCAAGTTTCTGCAGGTTTTAGACCACAGCATTAAAAGGAATTTGGCCAAACTAGTACGACTCTATTGTTCAACGAATCTACTTGAACATCTAAGTAACTTTCATGTCCACTAAACTAATTGCTCTCCAACGTATAAAAAATAATCTCAGGTTACAACATCTCTAAAAAAAATATTGTTGATGTATATTGTTTGATTCAGGGGAATATCACCCGAAAGCTTAGTAACTAACATTTACCAGGAAAAGTTTAAACCTTAGTAACTAACATTTACATACCTATTATCAAATATAATCCTGTATACAATCAGCTATCGCGGAGCGCACTTCATCAATTTCATCTTGGGAGTACTCTGCTTTTGCAAACTATGAACAAAAACACATTATATGATTGTACAGAATAAAACATAACAACTTGAAAAAATTTATAACTAGATAACTTTAAATATTTGAGATAATAAAGAAATTATTACTATCGTTCGGAATGCATCCCCCTCGATTGATGTAACTTCTTCAGTAATTTGCTTCATAAATGAGCCAACACCTACCTTCAAAATAAATACACATTATACAATAAAATCTTAACCCACCTAATAAGAAACATCATATATTCATAGCATGCAATATCTACTGTCAATATTTGAGCAAAAATAAGTAAATAAGGGAGAAAAAGGAAAAACCTTAAGCAATATTCATAGCATGCAATATTCACATATTCATAGCATGCAATATTCATAGCATGCAATATCTAATGTCAATATTTGTAACTACCTCAAACCATTCATTTCTATGCGTAAATTCACATAATATCAGTTCCGAGATGTAGTTTAAGCAAATTTAATTTAAAATAATATGCATTGTCAGATCTATTCTGAGGGAAATTATTTGAGGTTGACATATGGATTGCATCTTACTATTGAAGTACATCCAAAGCCTATATTAGTATAGTAACATTTAGATCCTTAAACATTTTCATTACATTAAATATAATTTCTTACAGAGTAATAAATAAAGTTACAAAATATATCTACAAACAAATTGTTAGTTTTTGTCTGAATAGCAAAGTCTTACACAACAAACCAAAGAGCATAAGATGCTATAAATCTACTTGTAAACTACTAATAGGGTTGGCAGAAAATTATGCTCTACTGGACAATGTTCTTAGTTTCAAACTCATCAACAGTTAGTGAATGAATGAAGTTATCAAGGAATTAGTTGGGTCCTACATAAAAGAAATGATCAAAGCTCAACTAAACCTAGCTAATGCAATTTGGGAATCTAATAGAGCTCACGTACAAGTTTGGGAATCCAAAGGGAAACATCCAAGAATGAAGATCACAACCAAGCCTTACCTGAAAACCCACACACCAAGCTTTCCTCTGCCCCTTTCTGTTTCGATCAAAAGAAACCCAGCCACATGCAAGAGCCCTAATTTCCAGAAATCCCTAGGAAGAGGACTAGGTTAGCTCCAACTCACGGTACCAAAAACAATCAATAGCGATCTCAACTCACTAGGAGGGCCGCTGGCAGTGGCACTCAGCTGGGAAGGAGCAATTCGCCTGTCGTAGCTAGCGATGAAGATGCGGTGTTGACGCAGGGTACTGCTTGCCTGGGCATCAGTAGCTAGGGCACGCGATCGAGGAAGAAGAAAAGGTAAGTGAGGAGGCGTCGCCTCCTTGCTTGCGCGATGAAGAAGAAGAGAGCGAGAGGAGTCGGGGCTCACCTCGCGAGGGTGAAAGGAAGCGCCGCTCTCGGGGCTTCCTTGGACTCGGGCGATGAAGAAGGGGGAGAGGCGTCAACTCGTGGCTGCGAGGGATTTGTGTGAGAGAAGCGGAAATGGTCGGGGGTTTGGGTGGTTGGCGGGCGAGGAAGAGAAAAGATTAGGGGTTTGTGCGACGAAAAAAAAGATGATTAAGGATCGAAAAATAAGAGAAGGAGGATTCAATAGTTCGTTATTTTTTTGCAGTTGGATATCCACCGTTGATTTTGTTTATTGCTTGAACAGCACAACAATACAACAACAACAGTTTAATATAACTGTTGTCTATTGTCATAATAGACAACAGTTTATCACATCAGTTGTTGTAAATCCCGCCTATAGACAACAGTTATTTTATAACTGTTGTCGTTGAGTATACATACGACAACATTTTGTTATTACTGTTGTCTTTTTACGTATACAGACTAACAACAACAACGGTTAATACTAAAACTGTTATTAAATTGACATAAGACAACACTTTATCAAAAAACCGTTGTCGATTATGTGTTGTTGAATGCAAAAATTCTAGTAGTGGATTCACATCTTGCCAAACCATTATCGTGGCTTTACTCCAGGGGGAGCCAAATTAAAAATAATTTTCATAGTTAGATAAATTTCTTTTCTTGTTTTAAATTGCACAATTGCTTATCTATTTAATTTCTGCAATTTACCATGCTTAGACTTAGGACTGGTTAGTTTAAGGACTGAGCCAATTAACTAAGATTTGAACAACCTAGTATTGGGTGGCGGTGAGATGATAGTACGTTAAAGAAGTCTCTTCTAATATGATCAAGTATACACTACTTGGTCTCTTTAGACTGGTGAAACTAGCCGAAGCTACCGATCCAAGACCCAAACTAGTTAGACCAGAATTTTTCAAAAAGTAATTTTGAAAATGAAATTTCATTAAAAGGCTTTATCAAGGAAAGGGTTGATGATCCAATAAGGCTACGGCCAAAGAAGGCCTAGTACCTCGCCAAGACCTGGAAGCCGATTTCTGAAATTCAAATTCAAATTACTCTTTGTCAAATTCAAATCTAACACAAATGTTCAGTTAATTGTAGATTCAAACACTCGTTTTTCAAAATACATTCAAAACGAATTGCTTTCAAAATTAATCTAACTTTTTCAAAATAAATCATGATTTTTCAAAATAATTCTATCTATTCAAAACCTGTCTCATAAAAACCCATTGACAACTTAAGAATGGGTGAGATGGTAAAAATTAACTTAACTGAAATTCATCCCTGTATTGTTGTTTATTACAAACATTTACTCCTGTAGTTTAGAACGGAGTTGACCTAATTATTTCAGTTAATACTAGTCAAAACATGGTCAAAGTAGTCAAACCATGGTCAAAATAGTCAAACTAATCAAGCAATACATCAAAATTGTCCAATCCTACATAGCCAGGGCGCCCGTGACTCCTCGGGTGTCCCCCACCTCTTTCAATTCGTTCAAGGCAGAAAAGCTGCCATGTCTTACTAACGAGGGAACCCAGGCCCTTACGGGCGCCCCCAGGACCAGTCAAAGGCAGCAAAGCTGCCATCCCTTTCTGACTAGGGCGCTCGGGCCATCACGGGCGCCCCCATCCAGCAGCAGGTCACTGCTAAAAGCAGTGACCATCTAACCCGGGCGCCCGAGCTAAAACCTATATAAGCCACCCGAACCTCCTCATTTTGCCACACCCAAAACACAACTCTTCTCCTTCCAAGGCGACCTAACACCCCCCGAGTGATTCTCTTGCTCCCTCAATCTTGACCATGCCTCCCCGAACGGCTACTAGGTATGATTTTTTTACGCATTTAAAAATTATTTTTCTTAATTCCTTTCTTTTAAAACGCATGCTTCTTATCTTAGAAAACGCCGAGCAAACCAATCAAACCGCGGTACCGAACCTAGCCCCGACCCTAGGTTCCCAACCTTGGAACATTGTAATAAATTTGCCCGAACAACATATAAACCTATAAAAATGAGTTACCTAAATAGGCAATTCTTCACTCAATCTTGTCCATTGACCATGAATGTCATCAACTTTTACCAACTAGACAACCTTGTATTCTGCACTCATCCCATTAACACAACCCTATGTGCAGAATTCTACAACAACATAGTTAGACAGAATGACCTTATGTTTGTCACCACAGTTCAAGGGATGCCCTTGACAATTACACCTTTGTTGCTTAACCGATTTCTTGGACTACGACTCTCTCAATCCACCTTTTGCTGTTATCCTCCTAGGGATCCTCCTTTTGATGCTCCCTACTCTCACATTGACCTAAATACTCTATACTCCTACTTCTATAGGGATGCTAGAAACCCTTTGGCCAGACGATTTCAGTCTGTTGACCTTCAGGTCCAGGACTACGCTCTTTATAGAGTTCTAGTCCGCTGCATTCTACCTTTATCCACTAGGGACGTCGCGACCATGCGACCATTTCATACCTTCCTTCTGTACGCATTGATCCATCATCTTGATATCGACATTGGACTCCACATGTTTCACACGATTCTATATGCGTCCAGTGTTACCACTCAGCGGCGGGTATACACCCCTTACTGCCACATCATCACCTCCATTCTTCATCATCACGGTCGTAACATTACCGATGGAGAGATGACCGCGATGACTGAATTTGATAAGATAGGTTTTAGGAACTTTTCCCTAGCTGGTATAGAGGTCTCGGGTACCGGGATTTTCTCGTGGAGACGTCAGCGAGCCAGAGTCCAGATCGACTTCGACGAGGAGGTAGAAGTCGACGTAGCTGATCTCGCGGCCAAAGCTCGGGAGCACATAGACGAGCCCGCACCTCCGACGTTTGGCAAGAGACTGACACTGCTTGAAATTGAGATCCACAGCCTCCGGGAAGAAGTGGAGGCAAATCATGGGGAAGAAATGGAGGCAAATCAGGCCCGACACATGGAGTATATGAACGCCCTCAGGGCCGATCGAGAGACCAACGACGCGCGATATCATGAGATGATGTCACTGTTCCACTCTTGGCAGCCCAGTCCATTTTTTCCTCCGGACCCCTCCTCTTAGACCCTGGTTGACTTATTGTACTATGTTTGACTCGTGTTTGACTGTGCTGGTCCTTTCTTTGACCAGTTGACTTCTATGCACTAATCATATCTAGTTGCTTGATGCTTATTTGATTATCTGTCTCTTATCAGTTAGGCAGTTAGGATTATGCTTGGTAGAATAGGCTTACTCTACTTCTATTTTTTCTTAAAACTGTTTTATTACTTGATTTTAAAATCAGTTTCTACTTAATTTGCAAAATCATTTTTCGAATTAGTTTTTCTTAAGAAAAATTACTCCCTTCAAAACTAGGATTTTTTCACAAATGGAATTAGCTTAGGCCCTAACCCTAAACTGCATGCACTTACAGATCTAGAAGCCAGCATCTCACAAGCACCTTAGGGTACTTTTGACTGATAACCTAGAATGGGTTGAGATGCTTAGGTCTTTGCCTTAATTCAAGAAGCTTTAAGTCAGTGGATCTGCAGTAATTGGGGCACTAAATATAAATTAAACAGTAATCAGGTTAAGTGTCAAGCTTAGAAAATCTAACTTGAACAAAACACTTAACTTGACTAACCCTAGCGAAAACTACTGTTTATAACAGTTAGTAAGTAGCTAATTGGGTTAGACAGGACCCGAGCGAAATAATTCAAATTGATTTGGTCCAAATTTATACCTTGAATTGGTTCAGTACAGCACATTATTCTTTTGCTATATTCATATGCAATTTTTTTGTTTTTTTTGCTATATTGCTTTGTTTCTTTTGATATATGGCAAAGGGGGAGAGATTGGAAAGGAGTGAAGATTTGAAAATGAAAATTATTTTTTTTTTCAAAATTAAAAATTTTCAAAACTTTATCCTTTCTTCAAAAAGTAAAATCATCTTTCAAAAACCTGTTTCTAAGTACTTGACCTGAGCTGTTTTCAAAAACTGTGTCTAAATACTTAACCTGAGCTGTTTTCAAAAACTGTGTCTAAGTACTTGATCTAAGATGTTTTTTTCTCTAAGTACTTATTTTTAAAACTTCTCTAATAGAAAAGTTTCTAAGTATAAAGTTTTTAAAAGTACTAAAGAGATTGAAATTTTTTTTTTCAAAATTTTTTTAAAAAACTTTATAAGATGTTTAGAAAACTTTCTAAGTTATTGACTTGAAAATTTGGCTAAGTGTAAAGGTTTTAAGAATAAATTTTCCAAGTGCCGAACCAAATTTTTTGGAAAATATTTTCTAAAACTTCTTTTGAAAAATGGTCTAAGTGTTGAAAAATCAATTCCATTTTTAGACTTAGAAATTTTTCAAACCCTACAAATCTTTGAAAAACCTAGGGGGAGATTCCTTCCAGGGGACGAAACTAAACTGGTATTTCACCTGTTTATTATTAACTTAACTTTTTGAACCGGGTTGCCATAAATCAAAAAGGGGGAGATTGTTGGTGCAGACATCACCCAAGTCGAACCTGGGTTTTGATAATGGCAAAGGGTTCAAAAGTTAAGATGTTATTTTTATCTAACATGTTACTTGAGTGTACAGATTGAATTCCTAGAGAAGGACTGCTAGACACCTAGCGAAGGACCGCTAGGCATCGAAACCCTAAGACCTGGCGAAGGACTGCTAGGCACCTAGCGAAGGGCTACTAGGAGTCGAAGACCTAGCGAAGGATTGCTAGGCACCAGGTGAAGGACTGCTTGGTAACAAAGCTCTAGCGAAGGAATGCTAGGCACCAGGCGAAGGACTGCTTGGTAACAAAGACCTAGCGAAGGAAGGCTAGGCACCAGGTGAAGGACTGCTTGGTAACAAAGCTCTAGCGAAGGAATGCAAGGCACCAGGTGAAGGATTGCTTGGTAACAAAGACCTAGCAAAGGAAGGCTAGGCACTAGGTGAAGGACTGCTTGGTAACGAAGACTTGGCGAAAGACTGCTGGGCAAAAGTCCAACCGGAGGAGCCGGTTGGCAACAGGTAAATTCTCCTGAGAGGAGTTGGAGAGGACGCTTTCCCCATCGAGGGAACAGTAGGCGTCGGTTCGACCTAGGGTTCCATTTTGGAGACCCAAAGTCAGAACCAAGACAGCTAAGGCTGTATAAACCTAATATTCTTGCTTTATTTTGTTTGGTACTAACCTTGGATGTAGGACCAAAGGAACGAGTTTCTGCAGCTCAGAACGCCCCAAAGGAGAGGGGCAGATAGCTGGGCAGGGCTCCCCGGAGGTCCTGGGTGCCCCCAAGGTGAAGGCAAGACAAGTTGAGCAAGTAACGCTTCAGAAGCTCACTGGGGCAGGCGCCCCGGATGCCTCGGGCGCCCTGGGTCCAAGTCAGCCAGCGATCGAAGCAAAGACATCCGCGAAGCCAGCAAGACCAAGTCAACCAGGGCGCCCACGTCAAACTCCGAGCTTGATCCTGGAGGGATAAGGGCTGACCGAGTTCCGGATAGGGGTTTGCAGATCCAGAGACACGTGGAGGGCACCCCCAGATGCACTATAAAAGGGGCTCGACCCCTAAGGCTTCAAAATCAATTCTTCCAACGCCTCTACGCTCTTCGACTCAAGCGCTCTGCTCCGGAAACCTCCGATCTCGAGATTCAAGCGCCGACGACGACCCTCCGCACCGAAGAATGATCTACTCCGGGCGTCGGTAACAAAGAGCATAATTGTACTTTTTACTGCACTATTACTGTACAACTTTTTGTAATAACCTGCGCGATTATAGAATTACCCGCAGTAAACGGTCAAGGACCGTGGGCCTTGGAGTAGGAGCCGACCGCGACTCCGAACTAAGTAAAAAACCTTGTGTTCGCGTTTGTTTTTTTTATTTCCGTTGCGTAATTTCTCTCAATCTAATCCGAAACGGTTTTACGATATTCAACCCCCCTATCGTATTCTCTCGATCCAACAAAAACTTCACCATTGTCCTCATAATTGATACAATGCTCGAAAGAGTTCATGCACCACTTAATTCAATGCTTCCAACTATTGTTAAAATTTCCCACTACAACTCAACAATCACAAATGATAAACTGCAGTATGAACTTGCTTGCCACCAATTTCCATGAGAAATTCTACACTTGAGTTAAACCTGCTCTATTCAAAAATCCAAACAACTAAAACCTCCCCTACACTTGATCTTTTGTCCGTCTCGGGCAAAATAACATTAAGAACCATCCCAAACAACCAAGTCTATAGAAAAGATGTTATGAGCAGAAATATAGGGGAAGGAAACAGAAGTATAGATCATGTATCAACAATGAGTATCGCAAAAACTGATATGAAAAGGAAAAACAAAATGATTAGCCTCTATTAATGTGGTCCAATCATAGAAATATGATTTTGAAAGAACCTAAGCAAGTTCTAGAGTACAATCACATATGTGTGTCACAAAAATAAGGCTAATTCTCACTAGGTACAAATAATTCATCTCAAGTCATCAATTTAGAATCCATAGCCAAGTAGTACTCAAGCATCCAAGAATTCATCCATTAGCTCAAACCTTAAGTTTTGACAACTAAATTTAATTTATTTTCAAGAGACTCTAAAATGATATGAAGACAACCTAAAGGGATACATTTATTCCTACTCACTGAGAAAAGGTGCCAAAAGAACTAACATTGTATCTACAATGGCTATTTATTTAATCTAAATTACCTAAGAATTTATTATCAACAACTCATTTCAAAAAGAAAGATTTACTTCTAGAAACATGAAAATGATATATATAATGAAATGTAAGTGCAAGAAAAGTAAACTCCCCTTAATTTGAGTAGATAGCGTTTTTGATGTTCATTCCATCCACCTCTAGCTCCTTTAATTCTTCAAAGTACTTTTTGAGCCGGTGGCCATTGACTTTCCAAACAAAACCGTTAGATTCATCTTTAATTTCAACAACTCCATAGGGAAAAATGTTAGTTACAATAAATGGACCATCCCACCTTGACCTTAACTTACCTTTTATCAATTTGAGTCTTGATTTGTACAATAAGACCTTGTCACCAATTTGGAAGTCTTTCTTCAAGATGTGCTTGTCATGGAAGTTTTTGGTCTTTTCCTTGTAGATCCTTGAGTTTTCAAATGCTTCTAGCCTAATCTCTTCAAGCTCTTGAAGTTGAAGTTTTCTTTCTTCTCCCACCTTGGTAGCATCGAAATTATAAGCTTTCACCACCCAATATGCTTTGTGTTCTATCTCCACGGGAAGATGACAAGCTTTACCATAGACCAATCGGTAGGGGGACATGCCAATCGGTGTCTTGAATGCCGTTCTATAAGCCCAAAGTGCATCATCTAGCCTTTTGCTCCAATCTTGTCTATTGGGCCCAACGGTCTTTTCCAAAATTGATTTGATTTCTCTATTTGAGATTTCGGCTTGGCCATTTGTTTGGGGATTATAGGAAGTAGAAACCTTATGTACAACCTCATACTTACTAAGCAAGGCATTCATGTGTTTGTTGCAAAAGTGAGATCCTTGGTCACTTATTATGGCTCTAGGAATTCCGAACCTGCAGAAAATGTGTGACCTGACAAAGCTAACAACAACACAAGAATCATCAGTCTTGGAGGGAATGACCTCCACCCATTTAGAAACATAATCTATAGCAAGCAAAATATACAGATAACCAAATGATGCAGGAAAAGGTCCCATAAAATCTATTCCCCAAACATCAAAAATCTCACAGAAAAGTATAGTGTGTTGGGGCATCTCATTTCTCGCTCCTATGTTCCCAGTTCGCTGACATCTATCACAATTTTATAAAACACATATGAATCATGAAATAGGGTGGGCCAATACAATCCACACTCTAGCACCTTCCTAGCGGTTCTTTGGGGTCCAAAATGCCCCCCACATGCTGATGAATGACAAAAAGTAAGAACTGAACAAATCTCATGGTCTGGTATGCATCTCCTAATTATTTGATCATTACAGAATTTCATAAATACGGGTCATCCCACACATAGAATTTTGCATCGCTTTTAAGTTTATCTTTTTGAGCTTTAGAAAAGTGTGTAGGGAAAACATGTGCAGCTAAGAAATTAACAAGGTCTGCATACCAAGGTGTCTCACTATGTACTACAAGAAGGTGCTCATCTCTAAAATCATCGTCAATGGTGGTAGAAGATCCATCTCCTTCAATTCTGCTCAGGTGATCTGCAACTAAGTTTTCTTTGCCACTTCTGTCTCTGATCTCCAGGTCAAATTCTTGGAGCAGGAGCATCTACCTGATCAGTCTAGGTTTAGCATCAGGCTTTTTCAACAAGTATTTAAGAGTTGCATGATCAGAAAAAATAATAACATGTGAGCACAATAAGTAAGATCTAAAACGGTCTAAAGCAAAAACTATGGCAAGAAGCTCCTTCTCAGTGGTAGTGTAATTTGCTTCGGCGGCATCCAGGGTCTTGGAAGCATAACATATGACATGAGGTGCTCCCTCTGTGCTAGAACAGCTCCCACTGCAAAGTTAGATGCATCACACATTAATTCAAATGGTAAATTTCAATCAGGTGACTTAATAATAGGAGCAGAGGTAAGAGCCTCCCTGAGTTTGTGAAAAGCTTCTTTGCACTTATCATCAAAGCAAAATTCAACATCTTTCTGTAAAGGTTTTGTCAAGGGCCGAGCAATATCGCTAAACTCTCTAATAAATCTACGGTAGAAATCTGCATGTCCAAGGAAAGCACAAACATCCCGTACGCATACGGGGTAAGATAAAGAAGAAATAATACTTATTTTTGCAGGATCTACTTCTATATCTCTCCTAGAGACTATGTGTCCAAGTACAATACCATGCTCTACCATGAAATGACATTTTTCAAAATTAAGCACAAGGTTAGTCTCATTGCAACGGTGTAAAATCCTAGACAAATTTTCTAAACATGAATCAAAAGACGTGCCAAAAACTGAAAAGTCATCCATAAATATCTCCATACAATGCTCTAACAACTCACCAAATATGCTTACCATGCATCGCTAAAAGGTTCCTGGCGCATTGCAGAGTCCAAAAGGCATACGTTTGTAGGCAAAAGTGCCAAAGGGGAAAGTGAAGGTAGTCTTCTCTTGGTCCTCTGGTTCTATACAAATCTGAAAGTAGCCTGAATAACCATCCAAAAAATAGTAATGAGACTTCCCTGCCAGTCTTTCAAGCATCTGATCAATAAAGGGTAAAGGGAAGTGGTCCTTCCTCGTGACCTTGTTGAGCTTTCTGTAATCAATGTAGACTCTCCAGGAATTCTTAACTCTGGTGGGCACTAGTTCGTTGCTTCCATCTTCCACCACTGTCACTCCAGATTTCTTGGGCACCACATGTATAGGACTAACCCACTGACTATCAGAAATGGGGTAAATGATACCTGCCTGTAGAAGTCGAGTCACCTCTTTCTTAACAACGTCCAAAATGAGTGGATTAAGTCTCCTTTGCGGCTGCCTCACGGGTTTAACATTTTCTTCCAAGAATATCCTGTGCATACAGAGAGCTGGGCTGATACCTGGTATATCTGATAAAGTCCACCCAATCGCTTTCTTGTAATGCCTTAGGACTTGCAATAATTTTTCTTCCTGCTCTGATTCCAAGTGCTGTGCAATAATAACTGGAAAATTCTGCCCTCTCCTAGGTACACATATTTCAAGTGGCCTGGTAGTGGCTTAAGTTCAATCTGGCCCTGCTCAGTGGGTATGAGTGATCCTTGGGGCTCTGTGCAATCCCCTACACTGTCATACCTGTGCTCTGAATCCTCTGGAATCTCAATAGAAGTAGGTGATCCTTGGGGCTCTGTGCAATCCCCTACACCTAGAAAATTCTTTCCAGCTGGAAGTGAATCTGAAATAAACTCTGAAATATCCTCAGTCTCAATAGCAAGTACTCCCTCAGCCTCCTCTGAAAAAATATCTCCTCCAGAAAAATCATGTGAAACTCCCTCAACCACTGAATCTGTATCAACCAGTCCATCCAGAATGTCAATGCTCATAATAGAGTGATCTTCCCTAGGGTACTTCATGGCATCGAAAATACTAAACTGAACTACTGTGTCCCCCACTTCCATCGAAAGTGTGCCAGCATAAACGTCAATTTTTGTCCTGGCAGTCTTCAGAAAAGGCCTCCCAAGGATAAGTGGGGATCTGTGTGCAAGATAGTCTCCTTCCATGTCCAAAATGTAGAAGTCTGCAGGGAAAATCAACTCCTTTACTTTTACCAAAACATCTTCAATAATTCCTGCTGGATGGGTCTGGCTTCTGTCCGCTAACTGAATTACCACTCCAGTGGGCTGCAGAGGGCCAATGCCAAGCATCTGGAAGACCGATCTAGGCATTACATTGATGGAGGCTCCCAAGTCTAGCATGACGTCATGAAACATAGTCCTCCCTATCTCACATGATACAGTAAAAACTCCAGGGTCTTCACACTTTTGAGGTATGACATGGATGAGTGCTGAAATATTTTTCCCCAGGCTGACCAACTCATTCTCCTTAAGCTTCTTCTTATGAACACATAAATCATTCAGGAATTTTGCATACTTAGGAATCTGTTTAATCATGGTCAACAGGGGTACATTAATCTTTACTTTGCTAAACAACTTTACAAGCTCATTGTATTCTTTAGCTTTCTCCTCCTCCACTTGCCTTTTGGCTTGAGTTTTCCGCAGTGGAAAGGGCAAGGGAACTCTCATTTCTTCCTCTTGAACTGAAATTGGAGGGGATGGATTTTGAGCTGCTGTCCCACTTGATGTAGCCTCTGTAAGGTCAGTTTCGCCTTTGATTTCTCCCTCATTTTCCACCAAAATCACAGGATTACTTGAGGAAGGAGTTGAGCACGGACTAGGGGTGGAACCAACTGATTTTGAAGTGATTTCAGGGCTGATTGGTGCTGAAAATGTAGGTGCTGCCCTATTTTCAGAAAAATCAGCTCTTGGACCATTTTGAGTTGAAGCAACCTTCCCACTCCTCAAAGTAATAGCGCTAACGTTTCCCTTTGGATTGGGAGTAGCTTGAGAAGGTAGTTGGCTTGATCCTTGAGCTTGAATTTGGTTCATCCCACTAGCCAATTGTCCAATTTACCTTTTGATGTTTTGCATGGTGGGATCATTTCTTTGTTGTTGTAAAAATTGTTGAAGCATCTCTTCTATCCTTTGTTGTTGCGCATTTCCCCCACTAGAACCTCCATAGCCCCCTTGGTTAGCATAGGGTTTTGATTGACCTTGAAATGATGAGGTAGACTGCTGAAAAGTGTTACCCTGCTATGCTTGTTGGAATTGGGGCTGTTGGGGCTGATTGTAGGGCTGAAATGGCTGCTGAAATGACTGATAATTGGGCTGGAATGATGGTTGAACTTGCTGAGAATTATAGCCTTGAAAATTCTGGTTTTGAAATGGAAATGGTTGTGGTGAAGATTGAAACTGAGTGGGCTGAAAACCTTAATTTTGTGGCTAAAAGTTTTGATTCAAAGGCTGAAAACTTTGCTGTGATTGTTGGAATTATTGCTGTAAGGGTTGATATTGTTGCTGAAAATTCAAATTTCCTTAGAAACCTTGTTGATTCCCTTGAAAAGGTTGCTGGAATTGAGGCTGGAATTGTTGCTGAGATTGCTGCGGTTGCTGGAAATTTTGTTGAGGCTGCTGAAATTGTTGTTGTGATGGGTTTTGTTGGTAAAAAGAGTTGCTATACTTCAGATTTGGATGGTCCCTCCAACCAGGGTTGTAAGTGGATGAGTAGGGGTTATTCTTGGCTTGAAATTGTCCCCTAACCAACGCCGCTATTGTTTCATCTTGCTGAAGGTTGGGACATGAATCTGAATTATATTCTTGGCTAGAGCAAATATCACATACCCTCATCACTTGGCTTGATTGTGGAGGTACCGAAAAACTGGGATTTTGGCTTGCATTATTAAGAGCCATTTGCTTCACCAATGATGTGAGCTCTACCAGAGAATTCCTAATTTCCCTTTGTTCATTAGAAGCCACCTGGACCTCATTCACTCCTCTGGTGGACAATGCTCTGCTTCCAAACTACTATGAGTTCTCTGCCATGTTTAAAATCAGCTCCCTAGCTTGATCTGGTATTTTGTTAACTAGGGCTCCTCCAGCTGCAGCGTCTATCATGATCCTATCCATCTGCAATAAACCCTCGTAGAAGTACTGAATGAGGAGCTGCTCACTGATCTGGTGCTGTGGGCAACTAGAGCAAAACTTGTTGAACCTTTCCCAATAGTCATAAAGAGTCTCTCCCACCACTTGCTGTATGCCACATATGCTCTTTCTGATGATTGCAGTTCTGGAGGCTGGGAAGTATTTTTCTAGAAATGCCTTCTTCATAGAAATCCAGCTAGGCACGTGCCCAGTAGGTAAATAGTAGAACCAATCCTTTGCTGCTCCAGTCAGGGAAAATAGGAATGCCCTTAGCTTAATATCTTCTTCTGAAATCCCCTGAGGCTTCATGGTGGAGCAGACTACGTGAAATTCATGCAGATGTCTGTTTGGATCTTCTCCAGAAAATCCTTGAAATTTAGGCAACAAGTGGATGAATCCTAATCTAAGCTCAAAATCGCCAGTCAGCTCTGGATAAGCAATGCTGGATTACTGAAAGGTATCATCTAATGTTGCAAGTTCTTTCATGGTCTTCTGGTGGTCTGCCATGATAATGTCTGAATGAGTAGGAATAGTCTGAAGAGGAGGAATGTCAATAGCCTCGGAAATTATGCTTTGGTTCCTTCTTGCTCTGAAAGTTCTCTCAATTTCAGGGTCAAATACCTCGAGATCACCACCTGTTGACCTGGTCATAAAATAAACAAATCGCAGCAAATGTGTATGGAAAAATAAAACAGATAAAATAGATCAAAAGATATAGCAGTAAGCGTGCAAGCACAAATCAAACAAACTCAACTAGTTATGTTCCCCGACAACAACGCCAAAAATTTGATGGCTCCCAATTATAGACTGTCACGAAAGTGGACCTCAAATTTAGATATTTCTACTGAAACCCTAGCTCACAATTTAAATGTAGTAAAGGGGCTACAGGTCGTATTTTTCTTAGGGCTAGTTAAGGATGTTTGGTTCAAGCTCGAATTTATGTGTCGTCAAATATTTTTGGGTTTCAAGTAAGATTTGGGTTTTGGTTTCAATTAGAAATGAAAACACAGTGAAAAGGAAGGAAGCTTAACTAGGCGAACTTAAACTAGGTAATTGCAATTAATGACTCAACCAATGAGGACACTAATCGAACCAATGTAAATTCGCAGAATTTGAAGAACCAAACTGATACCAAGTGCAATAGTACACTAAACGTGATATTTAACTTCAGGAATTACAACTCAAAACAAACCGAATGCAAAGCAAGCTATACACCAATCAATGCTGAATTGTTACTTGATACAAACTGCAGAAACTACAAGCTGATACGTTGGAAAGAAAATTGAAATTCAGACACAAACCGAATGTGAAGCAAGCTGATATCACGTGCAATAATACACTAAAAGTTGTGTTTAACTTCAGGAATTAAAACTCAAACCCAACCCAATGCGAAGCAAGCTGCAAAATTCATTTGATACAAAATTTAGTGAGTGCAGAAATGATACAAAACTCTGCTAAACTGTAAAAACTAATACGCAGAAAAACTAATGTAAATGAGGCAAGCTGATACGCAGAAATTGATATCAAGTGCAATGTAAATGAAGCAAACTGCAATGTAAGTTCAGAAAAAAAACTAATGTTCGCTTGATACAAAATGTAGAAACTATAAACTGATACGCAGAAATAAAAACTAATGTTCAGAAATGATTCGGACAAACTAAGTTTCACTTGATACAAAATTCAGAAATGAAGAACTGATGTTCAGAAACGGAAATTCACAAAAAAAACTAGACATCGATGCCTTCCCTTGGTACAAGTCCTTCTTGCTGTCACACAAGAGTCAGCCACGAACCCCCTAGCTTGACAAATCGCTAGAATTTCCGACTCCACGATCAATTCAGCTCAAACTTGCTTCCGACTGAAACATCCATCCGATCTCCTCGTACTCGCTGTGTGGGATTGCGGTGATGACTTAGGAACGATCAGAGCCACTCGAAGAACCCTCCGACTTGCTCAGGTGGACGAAGAATGGAACACAACGGAGATTCGATTAGGCGAATGGCAGAGCTGGTGAAACCCCCACTTAGCTCTGTTCAGTGACGAATTTGAGTTGAAAACCACGCGGAGAAGTAGTCCCGACGATCTAGAACTCAATCTAAGGTTGGAATCAATGCGGTCGCGCGATTGGATGAGTAAATTTGAAGAAGAAAAGGAAGAACACGAAGAACTCCAATCTGTGGCGAAGACGTGACAGATCTGATCGGGGAAGGAGAACAGTTTATATAGTTTGAAATGGACGGCTGTGATTCTCTTTGCTCCATCCAACGGCTGGATCTCTTCAGATCTGAACCAAACCCTCTAGATCTCAATCAAGGGTAAGGATCTGCCTCTCAGTAACTCGGATCTTCCAGATTTGCAACGGATGACTCAGATCTACCTGATCTTTGAATGGACGGTCTAGATCCTCTTGAGCTTGATCCAACGGCTGAATGATCTCTGATTTGGATGAAAAATTTAGATCTTGACCTGAGTGTATGATTAGCTTTAACCTAGCTCGGATTGCATCAAAAGTTCGCAGATGGCTCAGATCTAGCCGTTTTTGAATCGGACGACCCATATTAGTCTGATGCTTGATCACTCAATCTGGATCCAATTCTGACTCAAGTTTGACCCAGCATGACCTAGGTCCATGATCCTTCCAAGCCTATAAAAGTAGATTATCAATTTAGTGCCAAAATATTTCAAATATATAAAGATTTCCAATAAAGCTCAAAATAAAATTAATTCATAGAACCTAGGGTAAATTCAAGATTAAGCATGTAAAACATGGATTTTAGAGTCTGAAATAATCAACAAAATAGTACATATCAGTGGGTGATCCCTTGATCGTCGGCAGATCAAGCCCCGAAAATCTGGATAATCAAAACTCCTTCTCGGTGGAGTAACCTCTCCACAGATCTCAGAAATGTATAAGTTGAGTACAAGATGTTGGGGCAATTGACCCTAAGATGATCTTGAGGATCATGGGGTTTTGATGTGTGTGGTCAATATGATTAAGTTATGGTTTGTTGTTGGACTAACATGTGTATGTGAATGTGCAGGTGTACAAGTACACATGGACTTGGTTGATGTCTTCAGGTGAAGGATGGCATGGAGGCAAGCTGGAGGCTTGTGTGCACATCCGAGGGACCGTGGATAGCAGGGACGATGAGCCGAGGGACGCGGACTTCGAGACATACATGAAGGATGGCATGGAGGCAAGTTGGAGGTTTGCGTGTGCATCCGAGGGATGAGGGCCGAAGATGAAGAGGGCGTGAAGGCAACAGTCGAGCCAGCTGGTGAAGAGTCAACCAGGTTATGAGGGTCCTAGTGTGAGTCGTTGTACTCGGGAACTAAGCTGAGAGGGTTCGAGTGCGGAGTGAAATATACTCGGGGAGTGTAACCCTAGGCTTAGTTAAGGGACCAGTCGACTGCTCTGGGAGCAGTCGACTGGTGTCGGCTGGAACAATTGCTGGATTCGAACGTTGTATGTAACGGTCGAATCTAAGTGGGACCAGTCGACTGTCCTAGGGGCAGTCGACTGGTAGCGGCTGTTTCAGACTCGAGCTCTATTTAAAGGAGCTCGTTTCATGCTACTTTCTCTTGGCGAAACTTACTTGGTTAGAGTGAGTTAGTAGCCTAGTGATCTCAGGTAGTGTCCAGAGTTTGTGGAGAGGTTTCTCCACCCACAAGAAGCTACGCAATCTAGCCGGAGGTGCTCCGGGGAATCATCCACTGACGGATTAGGGATCGCCCACCTTACGGGCAGCCGTAGAGTAGGATTTTATCTCCGAACCACGTAAACGTGAGTTTCTTCCTTGTTTTAATTTAGTTTAGTTTTATTGTAGTATATTCCGCTTGCACAACTAATCGTGTAGGAAGAAAGAGTTCGAAAAGTGCTATTCACCCCCTCTTGCAACCGTATCGATCTAACAAGTGGTATCAGAGCAAGGTTCGCTCTTGATTGGACTAACCACCAAAGGAGAAAAGAAAGCTAGAGGAAGAACAATGGAAGATAAGCTAGGGGATGATATCAACTCACCACCAACATATGACCATGAGGATTTTGCCTATTAGAGAGCAAGGATGAAGATGTGGCTCGGCATGGATTTGGAATGTGTAATGGTGCTAGAAGAACCATTTGAAATCCCTAAGGATAAGCATGGAAAGAAGCTCCGACCTAGGTATTGGACTAAGGAGCAACAAGAACAATCTCGGGCAAATGAGAAGGTAATCAATGTTTTGATTAATACATTGCCTAACAATGTTTTGAGTAGTGTAGGGACATATACAAATGCATTTGAGTTGTGGAATAAATTGGAAGAAGTTCATAAGAACCCTACACAAGCTCAACTAGTAGAAGAGCCCGAAGAAATAAGTTCAAGTGCCCAAAAAGACCAAGAAAAGGAAGAAGTGTCAACCTCATCAAGTGAGGTGACACAATTAAGTGAAAAATCATCAACTTCCTCAAGAGGAGAAGAAGAAGAAGTGTCAAATTCAAGAGTTGAGGGGGAGGAGAGACCCTCATCCATACAAGAACAAGAAAAAACTCCAATCGTCATCAAAGACAAATCAAAAGAACATATTATATGCTTTGGATGCAACAAAAGGGGACACTACAAGGACAAGTGTCCACTAGGTAAGAAGGAGGTACTCTCTAAACCCAAGTTCATTCAATTTAAATCTAATGTGGGTTGTAGGGAAAGAAAAGAAAAGAAGCACATTAGGTACTATACTTGCGGGGAGCTAGGACATTATCATACTCGATGTCCAAGAAAAAGAGAGCTCAAAAAGATGGAGCACCTTAGAAGATGGGAAAAAGAAGAGAAGAAAAGGAGCACACATCAAGGGGGATCTACAAGGGTAAGGGAGGTAATCTCTAACTTTACTTATGCTCAAAATGCTTGCATGAATGCGAGAAATGTTAATAATTGCTTGCCTATGCGTGTTTTTGATTTTAAATATCATGATAGGAATAGAAACACTATTGCGTGCCAAACATCAAAAATTCCATGCTTCATGATATATCTAGGATTTCTAGACCTAAGGACCAAGACATTAACCCTAAGAAAGGGAGACATATGCCAAGAAAAATGGGTAGACCTAGGAATGATCAAGTTAGGCATAGTGATACTAAGGTTAGGAATTTAGAAAAAGAAAATCAAGTTTTGAGAGCAAAACTTGATAAATTAGAAAAGAACCTAGATAGACTTATTAGAAAAATCAATACGACCCGACAACCCAACCCGAATCAACCCGAAAAAAATCGGGTTCGGGTTGAAATTTTTCGGGTTCGGGTTGGGTTCGGGTCGGCTTCGGATTGGAGGGTTTCGGGTTGAAAATTTTCGGGTTGGGTTCTGGTCGGGTTCGGGTTGACCCGATTTTAATGTTGGGTGGATTTTTTGGGGTTAAATCAAATTTTATTTTGAAAATTAAGATATTTTTATGTATATTAATATCAATATTAGTATGATCATGATGGAGTATTGAGATAAAAGCGAAGAATTATTGGGAAAATAGCGAAAAAGACGTTTTGAATCGGTTTTTCGGGTTATTTGGGTCGGGTTCGGGTTGGTCGGGTTGGTTGGGTTCGGGTTCGGTTTGGGCATTTCGGGTTGAAATCGGGTTCGGGTTGGGAGTTTAAAAAAAAAATTCCAACCCGACCCGAACCCGACCCAACCCACCCGAATTGACACCCCTACAAGGGATTGAATGTGCTACCAAAGGATCAAAACCATAGAAATGGTAGGCCGGGTCTAGGATACCACCCTAGGAAGGTAAATGTTAGTAAAATGTCATATTAAATGATGTCTTATGATTATGATAGAGAAAAGATAAAAAATAGCAAGAAAAAGCCAATTAAAGGAGAAAAGAGGGATTTGACCAAGAAAAATGTCTATAGAGTTAAGAGAGTATTAGTGGAAGGTCAAGAAGCACCGGAGGAGCACCGGTGTAGTCTTGCATTTGTAAATGAGTTACCTAGGGAGGTAACTAGGGCTAGGAGCTCAAGGGAGAACTCTAGAAGCCAAAATGGGATCCATAGTCAATAGATCTCGGGAGGTTTTCTTCTAGGGGATTAGATGGTCTATGGAATGTGCCAAAAGGGTTGGAAGACTAAGGTGAGTCTTAATCCTAGGGAATTGGCACATTAAAAGGAAAATTTATGGAGAAAAAGGTGAAAATGAGATTATAATTGAGAGAAATTGGTTTTAATGTGTAAATACCATATAACTTGATGATATTAGTGTATTATGAATAAGTATGAGAGGAAGCATCAAGAAGAGGTCCGAATTAGAACTTCTAGTTGAGTTTAAATGACCCAATTTTGATAACTTTGAAGTTTGCACCAATCTTGGGATTCGGAATAGTTTTGATTGAAAACATATTTTTCTCAAGTAGACGTAGGATCCACAAATCTCTCCACGAAATTTTAGATTTTTTAGAGATTTGTGGAATTAATTAGGTATTTCTGAAATTAGACTGAGAAACTAGTATTTCAGGTATCAGTCGACTGGCTCTGCCAGTCGATTGGTTCAGAACACAGAAACATTCTGTATATTTTATCAGTCGGCTGCCCCAGGGGCAGTCGACTGATCTCGGCTAGAAAAATATTCTGTGAACTTTATCAGTCGACTGCCCTTGAGGGCAGTCGACTGGTCCGCGGGATCTATAAAAGAACATGCGCACGGGGTGGCCAAAACCTAGGGGTTTGGTTGCCATCCCCTGCGGAAATCTCCCTCTCCCGAGCTCCTCTTGTGTTCTAAGCCTTTCCCAAGCTCTAAAATCCTTCCCTAAGCCTTCTCTATCCCCGATCTACGATCTAGGGTTTGTAAGACGTCTCCTCACAAGTCTAGACTTCTAAATCGTCATCATGAAATGATTGGCAAAAAGGTATCAGTGTTTACGGTTAATTTTTCATTTAAACCATGATTTGGGACTAATGTGTTTAGTTTTGCATGTTTTCCTTGTCTTTTTCCTTTACGGGGTGGTTTAGTATACATGTATGTGTGTATTGCATATTAGGGTGGTTTCTAAAAGGCCAAGAGGTGAGGGATCGTCTCACCAAGGTCGGGGAGACTCGGGAGAGTCTAAGTTCCGATCCGTAGAGTGTATAAAAAGATTCGACAAAAATGAGTTCATTGTAATGAATTGTCGATACCTCAATAAGGCATACTTTCAAGAAAAGTCCCCTCAAATCACCGAGATGGTTACATACTTTGGGATAGAGCAGTTAGTTTATTGTCAGCACGATATAAACCTGGACCTTTGCAAAGAATTCTATGCCAATCCGACATGCGTTAATTCTGATAGTAACCTTTATGAGTCCAGGGTAGCAGGAGTTCCCATTCCTTTCTCAGCCATGATTTTAGCTAGATTTTTGGAGTGTAGGGCATCAAATAATGCATCCGTATATTTTCCTACTGTTGTTAAGCCATTTACATTTCCGGATGTTACCCTTGACCAGATTCATATGCACTACCTTAGGAGACATAGGCATGACACAGAGCACATCTTTGATGCCAATCCTATGAGTCCATTTAGCCATGTGTTGTACAAAATTGTCATAGTGTATCTTGCCCATCGTCACCAAGGGGCGGGCTAGGATTAGACTGCCCCATCTGGTGATGATGTATGCCCTGGAGAGGAGATTAGATATTGATGTCTCCCTGCATGTGTTTACAGCCATTTATCATTTTTCCCAGAGTGCCAATGGGAAAATTTACATGCCTTTCTGTCACATCCTGACCGAGTTCTTTCAGTAACAGGGTATCCGTGTGTCTAGCGGTCTGGTCCGGCACCTGTCCAAGGATTACAATCAGATCGGTACACGCCAGCTATCCTTGGCAGGTATTGAGTGTCGACAGGGGGAGTTCATCTGGAGGCAGCGTCCGGAGTCTTCCAGCTCTGATGAGGAGCCTGTTGCGGGAGTTACACACGAGGAGTCCACCCAGCTCCGGGCTGACATTCACGACCTCCAGGAGGACCTCCAGAGTTATCAGCAGCAGCAGCTAGGCTTCCAGCAGACCATTCAGGGGGAGTTTCAGGGGTTCCAGAGCCAGCAGGACGAGATGTACGAGATGCTACGGCAGATGCATCTCACATATCAGGCCCCTCCTCCTCCTCCTCTAGGCGATGATGACATGGCTTAAACCTGACTGGATTTGATGATTTGAATGTTTTTTTTAATTTTGTTTTATTCCTGAAAAGGAAATCCATATTAGAAGGGGGATCAAACCTAACCTTCTAATATAGAGGTAACAACGACTTTGACTGATTTACAAGTATTGCAATAAAATATAAAAGAAAAAACTTGCTGTTTATATAATCTATACAATTACCAGCCAGTCCTTTATTTACTCAAGTCTAAAACTGGAATCACCCTCCAGTCACCTTTGCTTTTGCTCTCGAGCAGATTTTCCTCCCCTTGTAAGAAACTCTATACAGCACATCCAATTTTCCAAAGCCCAAAATCTCCGAGAATTTGCAATAAGCCATAGTCTTCATCTCCTTATTTGCATCAGAATGAATGCTGAAATTTCTTCCATATAACAATAAAGAGGATAAGAAGTTGAATCCTGCATATGGAAAGTCAAAGAAAATCTAAGAACCCGATGTTCGCTTTTGGCAAGCGACTAGCCATAAACGAATTTGTAGCGCCTTTACCGTAGACATTACTATGGGCTAGATAGATCTATGGTGGATCTATTAACCCTTTTAGACTTTTTGGCAAAGCCTCATCCATCAACGGATTTGAGTTGTCTTTACCGTAACCGTTTGCTACGGACTAGATGAATCACATACGGTAGATTTATTCACCATCCCTATCTAACCATGGCCACCCCATCCTCACTGATTCTCCAGAAACCTGAAAAAGCCTTTCTCCACCAGAGAAAAGCAGCCCAACTTCATAACATCACCCATACAGCCACAAAACCTCAAACTTCCATGCATCCAGTATTGCATCTGTTCTTTTTGGCACGTTTAACACGCTGACCCAATCTGACAGCGCAAATGGCAGTATCACAGAAAAGCCAAAGGCATTAGCAGACACCCATTTCAGCAAACCAGAAAACCAGTGCCTGGAAGAGCCCAAAATTTCCAGATAAGTCCTCACTATAAGTACTGCCTTTTAGTAACAGACCACCCATATCCCGATGCCTTTCAGCAACAATATGAAAAATCAGCAGAGCACTACTTCCTTTAAGCACCAATCAACATCAGAGCTCCAGCATTAATCAATAAACAACATCCACACGAAATTCCACAAGATCTAGTGATTGGCAACAAAACCATATGCCTTTCATATGTGACTCCCGATTCTGAAAGATTTCAGGAGCCATGCCAATCAACAGACCAGATTCACCGAAAATCTCCCAAGATTGAAATCCACAGAAAATAGATTGTTCAGCCTGGTTGTAGCCCTATTATGAGGTGTATTTAAAACTGCACCATTTGCCACGTTTGGCACTCTGAAAAACCCACTGTCTGAGCCAAAAGCACAACATATCAACTCAAGACCAGACATCGTAATACCTGCAAATCCACCGGACCCAATCCTTGGCACATGAATTTTGCTATCAAAAGCAATTTGAAGTGTCTCTTTCAGCCCATCAAAATCCTCCAGAGGCATTTCTGAGATCACAGTATCAGGCACAAGAAATGCTATGCAGTTTTCAGTTGGCACGATTGGCACGCGGCAGCAAAGAAAAATAGTACAGCTACGAAAACCTCTCCTTCCTCAGCCATCCAAAATTAACATTTTCTGTAAAGCTCACTGAAATTCCGTATCCAATACACCTATCCTTACGAGATACATCGTGCTCTGATCAATTTCTGAAAGATCTGAAAATTCAAACATAGCATATACATCTCCGCAATCCTCCAGTTTTACAATAAACAAAAGCCATTAGTTCGCCACATCATGACCATGTGCCAGTTGGCGTTACCCAAGCAAATTGGCACACAGGGCCTCTGAACAGAAACCCTTGGCCTAAGTCTTCAGGAATCCTGCCCACCAAAGCTAAAAGACAGCCAACCCCGACACCCTTTGCAATTCCACATAGTACCAATTTGACTCCAATCCGCATATCCTCCATGTGATGCAAATGTTTCTAATCAGTATTGTAGAAGCAGACAATTGCCAGAAACCTATATAAGCCAGCAAACCCTCCAGCTTCATAACTGCAAACATAATGAAACTCATACAAAACTGGTTCACAAATATCCCCTGTCGATGGAAACCCAGGTTGTTGTTGAAATATGGCAAGCTAGGATCGAGAGATCAAAATCTCCTGCAATTCAACAGGGGCTGATGTCCAAGGATAGCCAAAAGAATACCCTGTTGACAACCCATAAAACCTGAGAATTTTCACAATCAGAACCTGGAAAGTATATCTGCAGATACGTATCAATATATGCTTAGCCCATAAGAGCAAGAACCCAATGGAACAAAACTGAACTCCCCAAACCTCAGCCGCTTGGAACTTTCAGAGAAACTGCAGCCATATCACTGCATTGTTGGGATAAATCCAGAAATCAGCCAAATTAATTATTATGAACAACAATTTCTCTGGGAGCGTTGAATTGCCACAGATAATGGCTAGGGACGAGAATAAAAGTATCCCCGATAGTTGCTACTTCAACCTCCTGATATTGCTGTGTTTTCCATTTCCTTCTTTGCTTTGCCATTCGTAGTTAATCAGTTTGGTTTTCTAGAGATTCTGATATATGGCAGATTAATTCTATCCATCTTGCAGATGCCAAACAGAATTTTGTCTATCTCTGCTGTAGTCCATACTCTGTCTGTAGTAAAGTGGAAAGCCTGATTTGTAAGGTGGTCCGCTGCAGCATTACCCTCTCTGTACACATGTGTGAGTCAGACTTGGTGATGTTGCAGTATAGATTTGATTTTTAGGATCAAATTGCGATACTCCTAGGGAATTGAAGGTGATTGTAAGATCTTCAAAGCCACTAGCGAATCAAACTCTAGCCAAACTGGGAAGCAGTGGTTTTCCACACACAACTCCAATCCCATCAGAATTGCAAACAATTCAGCCCTTACATTAGATCCCATATCAATCATTCCAGTTTTTGCTAGGATAACTCTACCTTTATGATCTCGGATAATAGCACCATACGAAGAAGGCCCTAGATTCCCTCTTGAACACTCATCTGTGTTTAACTTAAATATTCCATTCTTCGGTTTCCTCCAAAAAACCTTTGAGATGGTAGTTGTAACTCTATTTTTGATTTGAAATCCCAAAACTTGAGCCGCATGGTTACATCCTTTCCAGTGCTTGTGTCTGCCATGCCTCAATTTATATAGCAATTGATCTTCCAGATTATTTTGCTTGCTGTCGGTTTGATTTCACGATGTTTTGCATCATTTCGAGCACACCATAAGTTCCAAACAACTAAAATAGGTATGACCTCCTTGATATGACCATCTCTTGACCAGGATTGTGTTATCCTCCAATTCTCAAGGATTTGATATCTGTCAACACCAAACAATTACGCAAAATGTCTCCAAACCTCAGTGGCCACGGATCCATTAAAAAACAAATGGTTCCACGTTTCTATGGATGCATAGCGTTGACATTTAGAAGCCAGATGCAGACCTCTTCGTTGTTGAACATCATCTAAAGGTAACCTTTTCCTCAAGAAGCGCCATATAAAAACAAAAATGTTTGGATAGAGTAGCTTACTCCAGCAAGCTCTCCATATCTCAGCAGATTGTTGTGCATTCCTTATGCAGTTCCAAGCAGATTTCAACGTGAATTTGCCATTCAACGTTGGCTTCCATACAAGGTTGTCCCGGCAGTTCCAGAGACCTTGCAGTTTGGGTTCCCCACACTAGATAGTGCTTTGTAGCTTAGTGATATCCCATCTATGGTTGCTGGATAAATCAGAAACCTTGCAGTTTGGGTTCCCCACAACCATACACGACTGGTATAGAGGCCCTTGATCTAGTCAAATATCATACCAGAATTTTATCTCTCCCTTGCCAATGATCCAGCCAATGTTTCCCTCTGCCAAGCATCGAATTTTGAGCAGCCGACGCCAACAAGGGGAGGATTTCCAATTCGCTGAGACTACACTTGGTGAAGTTTTCCCACAATACATCTTCAACAGGAAAATAGTCCATAGAGTCTTTTGCTCTCTAAATCTAAACCAAAGCTTCATTGCAGTAGCAGTGGCAACATCTGCTAGCTTTCTGATCCCCAAACCCCCCTCTAACTTCGGTTTGCAAATTTCAGGCCAAGCTATCCAGTGAGTCTTGTTTTTGGAATTTGCCATTCCCTAGAAGAAATTTGTGAACAACATTTCTATTTGATGTAGCACTGTCAATGGTGGGAGAAGAACCTGCAGAATATAAAAAGGAATCGAAGATAGAACACTTTGTATGAGCAGCAACCGGCCACCATGTGATAACCTCTTGATGTTCCACCCACGTAGCCCTTTCCTGACTTTTTCAATGTGGTTGAAAATAGCATGACTTCCTATTCCCAGCAGCAATTGGGACTCCCAAATATATTATAGGAGGATGTCCTTCAATGTAACCAGTGATGGAAGCAATTAAACTTCTTCTAGTGCTCGTAATGCTTTTGGCAGGGAAAAACAAGGTTTTACTAGCATTGATGGATTGCTCTGAAAATGTCTCATATGTATCCAAAAATTTCTTGATTCTTTTAACATTGTTAACCGACCCATTCATCAGAATCATAATATCATCTGCATATGCTAAATGTGATAATTTAATATCGCAACCCGAGGAATAATATAGCTGTGGGTGTTTGTTAAACAGATTATTTAAACATCTGGATAAGAATTCTGCAACAATAACAAAAAGTAGAGGGGAGATAGGGTCACCCTGCCTCAATCCTCGCTTCGAATGAAGAAACCCCGCCAAATGCCCATTGATTTTAACAGAGAACCAATAGTTGGCAATGCAACACTTCATGAGTCCAATAACTGCACCTGAAAATCCAAAAGCTTCCATGATTTTAAAGAGAAAAGACGATTGAACTCTATCAAATGCTTTAGCCATGTCTAACTTCAAAATCAAATTGCCACCTCTGACGTGATAGTTTAACTTGTGGTTGAATTCTTGAACTAACAGTATATTGTCTGATATTAATCTACCTGACACAAAACCACTCTGTGAAGGCGATACAATTTTGTCCATGATTTGACTCATCCTAGCAGCTATTAATTTGGAGATAATTTTGTTGGAAACATTACACAAACTGATAGGTCTGAAATCCCTCCATTGCTATGCATTGTCCATCTTGGGAATTAGAACTATAGTGGTGGCTGCCATTCCCTTTGGCATTGGGTTGCCGTGAAAAAAATCCGTGTGGTGCCCTTTGACGGAATCCGTGTCCTGGTGAGTTGGGTTGATGATGCCCCCTTGATGTGCTCGAAAGGTTTATCATGCTAAACCATGCAGGTGGATTTGATCCGGCATGATGATAAGGTCGAGTAATACTAATCAAGGACTCAGAAGTTAATTAATTTGAATTGTCAGTAATTTAAATTAATTAACGGGCATTCGAGATCTTAAACACGGGGGGATGGACGACTCGTAATATGTGGTGCCCATATGAAAATATGGGGGTTGGTGAGGAAGTTCAATTAAGATCCTTTAGTGGAATGGATCTTAATTAATGGATCGGGTTTAGATCCATTGGTGGGCCAAGATCCAACTCCTCCTCTTGGTCCCTACCTTAGCCCTATATATACCCAATGAGACCATGAAACCAAGACTAGACAATCCAATTAATCCACCCAAGGTGATCTCTCTTTCTCTCTCTCGTTTCTCTCTCTTAGGGCCCCGGGTAGAGGAAGGATTCCTTCCTTCCTCTTCTCTCACTTTTCTTCTACTTGGTTGCCGCTCTCTACCAAGGAAAGGGAGGATCATCTCCTCCTTTTGGTGGTGAACAGAGAGGAGAAGGGAGGCCGGTGAGATGCGCGCAAGGGAGGCCGGCAGGCAGCTTTGGAAGCCGGCGATGCTAGGTTGAGAGGAGGAGGTGAGCAGCCGGTTTTGGGTAAAGGGAGAAGGAGATTCTTCTCCTTCTTCTTCTTCTGTGTTCTCCTCTCGAGGTCAGCTTCTGTGCTGGCAAGTGTTAGATCGTTGTCGTCCGCTAGAGGGGGGTGAATACGATTTTTCGAACCCCTTCTTCCTACATGATTGTTAGCGCAGCGGAAATACAAATAAAACAATAAATACAATGCTAACAAACCGTATTTAGTTGGTATCCACCCCGGCCGGGTGACTAATCCAACAATCCGTCGGTGGATCACTCCCCGGATAACCTCCGGCTATCACGTGTCGCTCCTTGTGGGTGGAGAAACCTCACCACAACACCTCGGACGCCTTGTGAACACAATAGACTACTAACACACTTTTCCCAAGTGAGTTTCGTCAAGAAACTCAACCACCACGAAGTCCTCTTTAAATAGGACTCGGGGCTGATTTCTCGCTACCAGTCGACTGCCCCCAGGGCAGTCGACTGGTGCCAGCCAAATTCGACCGTTGCACCTCAACGTTCGAATTCTCAGCCAGCTCACCAGCCACCTACCAGTCGACTGCCCCCAGAGCAGTCGACTGGTCCCCAGCTGAATCCCTTCCCGAGTACATTCACACAGCACTCGATCCTCACGACTCGACTGACTCCTCCTCCGCAGCCTCGACTATTGCTTTCGCGCCCTCTTCATCTTCGACTCCTGTCCCTCGGATGCACGCAAGCCTCCAGCTTGCCTCCATGCCATCCTTCACGTATGCCTCGAAGTCCGCGCCCATCAGCTCATCGTCCCTGCTCTCCAAGGTCCCTTAGATGCGCACGCAAGCCTCCAGCTTGCCTCCATGCCATCCTTCACCGTACTGAGGCCGTCCAGTCCAGTCCATATGTGTAACCTGTACAACCTGCACACTCAACATACACATATAAGAATACAAGGGAAAACCTAACTTAAACCCTTTGCCAAAACATCAAAACCTATGGTCACTCCGGACCATCTTAGGGTCGATTGCTCCAACAATCTCCCCCTTTTTGATGTTTGGCAATCCGTTTAAGTTAGGAAAGCAAGATAGTAGTAAATAGCAAAAACAA
Source organism: Boesenbergia rotunda (assembly GCA_024364735.1). Taxonomy (NCBI): domain Eukaryota; kingdom Viridiplantae; phylum Streptophyta; class Magnoliopsida; order Zingiberales; family Zingiberaceae; genus Boesenbergia; species Boesenbergia rotunda. The sequence continues at coordinate 42,939 of JAGFNQ010004829.1, forward strand.
TGCTAAATGGATGCATATGCAATGCATAATTGGATCCTATCCCAAGGCATCCCACACCTAACCCTCCAAGTTAGGATTTTCTACCAAACCGGGCTTTTTAAAGCTTCTCCCAAGCTCCTCCTTACACTGGACTTACAAAGGCTTTTTAAGAACCTCCCCAAGGTTCCCCTTACGCCATGAAAGGAGCAGTCATGCTCCCCCTCAAACTTAGCTCCCCCTAAACCTAGGGTTTCTTTCTAGCAAAGGTATTGGTTTCCCACTTAAACACAATATTTCTCCCCCTTTGCCATACATCAAAAAGAACCCAATAATTACCCACTTATTGGTTCTTTAAATTCCCAATGACCCTAAACACAGTGTATTAGACCCCCCATACACTTGTTCCTTGTCATTTTGACCTCAAACCAGCTGCTGATACCCAAATCAGCCTCTGTCAGTCGACTGGCAACAGTGTCAGTCGACTGGTACGCCTAAAATCTGATTTTCTGGCCGAATTTCATAAATGCGCCAGAAATTCCACAAATTTTCAAAAATTTCCAAACTTCGTGGACAACTTTGTGGAACCTATACTTACTTGGGAAAAATACATCTACCCATGTATTTATCACCATTCCCATGTTTGACACAAAACCCAAAAATTTTAAAATGAAAATCAAAGCACCTAGGAGGCAACCTCCCCCTTTACCCATGCCTTCTCCCAATTTTCATTTTCCCATGGTGAAGTTTTACCCAACTAAACACCAAGTTAGGTTCTTCCCATCCTAACAACCAAGTTCTTCTCCCTTGGACACCATTAAAGGCATGTTCCTCAAGCACCCTTATCCATAGTGTCAATAAGAACTCAACAAAACTTTAAACACTCCAAAAGTTTGCAAGCACATTTGCTAGGATATACCCTATCCTAGAAAAATGTGATTTGATTGAGATTATCAAATGTGCTTGACTTTGGTACAACTCTCTAATTTCCCTCAAAGATTTGACATTTTTATCAACTTTCAAATCTATCTTAAATTCTATGTGTTTGCCAACTCTAACCAATATCAATTTACACATAGAATTGTCCTCAATTTTCCCTTTTGACCTCTAAGTCCTAGATACCTAGGGGAACTTATCAATCTTCCTTGATTTTCCCTTTTGACCTCTAATTCTTATCAAGTCATGAGATAATACTTTATGAAATCATAAACATTAATTTTAATCCAACACATATCCTATAATCCAAAATTTGTGGTTTCTGATTAGCCCATTCCCAATTTTCAATTTCAGCCTACGGACTCCCAAAACTCATAGAAAGATTCTGGGATTGAGACCAGTCGACTGCCCCCAGGGCAGTCGACTGATACCTTATTTTCAGGTTTTTCAGTCGAATTTCAGAAATCCCTAAATAATTCCACAAATCTCCAAAAATTATGAAATTTCGTGGGGAGATTTGTGAAGCCAATATCGACCTGGGAAAAATATGTTTCCAAATAAATGTACTCCAAATCCCAAGATTGGCACGAAATCCTACTTCTTCTAAAAAGTATCAAATGAGCTCATCCTAAAAATGTTAATTCTCACTTCTCTTCACTGCATCCTCTTCTCCTTGATCACAACTTATTTATATCATTGAATTATATGGCGTTCCACCATTAAACCTCAATTTTATCAATTAACTCTCCTTTTTCATCTTTTTCCCCTTAAATTCGCCTTTTAATGTGCCAAAATCTAGGATTAAGTCTCACCTAAGTCTTCCAACCCTTTTTGACACATTTCATCTAATTCCTTGGGAGAAAAACTGTTGAGATCCATTTACCATAGATCCCAAAGGCTCCTAGAGCTCCCCCTTGAGCTCTGAGCCCTAGCCATCTCCCTAGATGACTCAACCCACATTAGACCATACCGGTGTGCCATCGGTGACTCTTGGCTTATAAAATTGACCTTTTTAACCTTGGACACCTTGCTCTTGGTTAGGTTACTCTTTTTACCCTTGGATGACATTCCCTTGCCATCCTTGGACCTTCCCTCCTTAATAAGATTGTATATTTTCCCAACATACTTCTTTCCATTGCCCTTGGAGGTCTTAGATCGGTACCCCAATCCCGACCTATCATAGTTTGGTTTTATACTACCCAACACCATGTCCAAGCCCTTAGATCCAACCGTGAATATTTCTAGGGCTTTTTCTAATGTATCAAGCCTTGCCCTCAAAGCTTGATTTTCCCTCTCTAGACCTTTAACCTTGTAGTCCATATGCCCACTTTGGACATTCCTAGAACTACCCATTTTCTTAGGCATTTGTTTCCCTCCCTTGGGGTTAATGCCTTTAGCCTTGGATACACAGGTCTTAGATTTACCATGATGCATGCTTTTCTTAGGATATGTATCTACCTTGTTATCCTTATTCCTATCATGATATTTAAAACCATGGTTATGCACAAAAAGACAATTTTTATGAAATCTACCATGCATGGATGAATGATTTGCATTATTTCTAATATTCATGGATGGGTAATTGGCATGATTCTTAGCATTCATGGAGGAACTTAAATATGAATGACAATTTAATCTAGGGTTAGGAATTACCTCCCTTACCCTTGTAGTCCCTCCTTGATGTGGGCTTCTTCTGTTCTTTCTTTCTTCTTTCTCCCATCTTCTTAGATGCTCCATTTTCTTTATTTCACCTTTCTTTGGGCACTTGGTGTGGTAGTGCCCTAGCTCACCACATGTGAAGCATCTAATCTTCATTTTTCTCTCTTGGGCTCCTCCATTCCTACAATTCATGTTAGATTTTAATCGAATGGACCCGAGTTTAGAGAGTACCTCCTTTTTACCTTTTGGGCACTTATCCTTGTAATGCCCCTTTTCATTGCAACCAAAGCATATAATGTGATCTTTGTTCCTTGCTTTGGTGGAGGTTGAGACTTCTTCAACTTTTGATGATGTGGATGCCTCCTCTTGATCCGACATAGAAGTGGATCTCTCCTCCCCCTCAATCCTTGAGGTGGAGACCTCTTCCTCTTCTTCTCTTGAGGAGGTTGACGATTCTTCACTTTCTTCTTCCTCTTCTTGAATCACGGGGCTTTTCTCCTTAGGCTCTTGAATTTTTGTAGGAGTCTCATGATACTCTTTCACCTTGCTCCATAATTCACATGCACTTTGATATGACCCTACACAACTCAAGATGTCGTTAGGTAATATATCAACCAAAATATTTGTTACCTTCTCATTGGCCCGGAATTGTTCTTGTTGCTCTTTGTCCCAATATCTAGGACGAAGCTTCTTCCCGTGCTTGTCCTTTGGAACTTCGAAGGGCTCTTCAAGCGCGATTCTGCATGCCCAATCCATTCCGAACCAAGTCTCAATCCTCTCCTGCCAATAGTTGAAATCCTCATGGTCGTAGGCCGGCGGAGTGTAGATGTTGTACCCTAACGAATCTTCTCCTTCCATTTTCCTCTAGCGTGTGCTCCCTCGGCGGTTAGTCCGATCAAAAGCGGTCCTTCGCTCTGATACCAATTGTTAGATCGTTGCCGTCCGCTAGAGGGGGGTGAATAGCGATTTTTCGAACCCCTTCTTCCTACAAGATTGTTAGCGCAGCGGAAATACAAATAAAACAATAAATACAATGCTAACAAACCGTATTTAGTTGGTATCCACCCCGGTCGGGTGACTAATCCAACAATCCGTCGGTGGATCACTCCCCGGATAACCTCCGGCTATCACGTGTCGCTCCTTGTGGGTGGAGAAACCTCACCACAACACCTCGGACGCCTTGTGAACACAATAGACTACTAACACACTTTTCCCAAGTGAGTTTCGTCAAGAAACTCAGCCACCACGAAGTCCTCTTTAAATAAGACTCGGGGCTGATTTCTCGCTACCAGTCGACTGCCCCCAGGGCAGTCGACTGGTGCCAGCCAAATTCGACCGTTGCACCTCAACGTTCGAATTCTCAGCCAGCTCACCAGCCACCTACCAGTCGACTGCCCCCAGAGCAGTCGACTGGTCCCTAGCTGAATCCCTTACCGAGTACATTCACACAGCACTCGATCCTCACGACTCGACTGACTCCTCCTCCGCAGCCTCGACTATTGCTTTCGCGCCCTCTTCATCTTCGACTCCCGTCCCTCGGATGCACGCAAGCCTCCAGCTTGCCTCCATGCCATCCTTCACGTATGCCTCGAAGTCCGCGCCCATCAGCTCATCGTCCCTGCTCTCCAAGGTCCCTTAGATGCGCACGCAAGCCTCCAGCTTGCCTCCATGCCATCCTTCACCGTACTGAGGCCGTCCAGTCCAGTCCATATGTGTAACCTGTACAACCTGCACACTCAACATACACATATAAGAATACAAGGGAAAACCTAACTTAAACCCTTTGCCCAAACATCAAAACCTATGGTCACTCCGGACCATCTTAGGGCCGATTGCTCCAACAGCAAGGTCTTGGAGACTCCGGCGATCGGCGGCGCAAGGGAGAGGGAGACTAGGGCCGGCGGCGCAAACCCTTTTGCTAGGGTTTTGGTTCGGCTAGGAGAGAAGAAGAAAGTGCGATTGTTCGGAGGCCTCGGTGATCTCGGTTCGGGGTAGATCATGGCCCATATGACGTCCGCGGAGGGTGGGGCATAAGGTAGAAGACCGCGAGGTGATCGGGAAGCTATATCTCTTCCCATGCTCCTTTGTTTAACCTTATGTCAATTTTGTGCTATGTTTACTAACCTCGTCATTTCATGTGTGAAAGTTAATTATTTTGATTAGTTATCATAGTTAATAATTAACTAACTGGACCCCGACTATAAACACAAAAGCCGGCGATCAACTCGTCGCCTTTTCCGCGGTCGAACGGTCGAGCAAATCACAAGGCCGATTTTGGTAATTGGCCAAGTTGTGATTTGGATCGTTCAATACAGCATGAGATGGTCGATGGGAGATGGGACTTCATTCGAATTAATTTTTAATCCGTAGACATGGAGATGTCTCTCGGATCGACTGAGTATTCGCTAAGGAAACCCGCCATGCCATACCCAACAATTGGTATCAGAGCTGAGGTTTCCGGCTTTGTATGTTTAGGATTGGTTAATTTTTACATTTTTTTCATACATTTTATTTTGCTGGATGATGTGTGGATGTGCATAGGCTAACATTGTGTTGCAGACATGAGATTCCAATTTCGTGGCCAAAATATTTGTTGTGTGATGGTTATGCAAATTTATGTAATTAATTAATTCTCGGGGTTGACGAGGCTAGGTATTTAATTTTTATAATTAAATACGACACATGTTTAGCCGAGCTTTTTATTTTACTTTCGATCTAGAATTCATGTACACTCCTTTATGGAGTATAGGATCGATGATGTAAATAATTAGCTAGTCATTTCGGCTCGGAGATCCCTCAAGGTTGCTTGCGCAGAAGGAAGGGAGGAGCGGACGAAGTGACGACACGACTGGAGGCGCATTAGAGACCAAGGGCCATGAAAGTTGGAAAATCTAGGATTTTCTTTATTTTTCATATTATTGGTTATGTGCTTGGTTGTGTGGTTGTGCTAGTAAAATTCCTCGAGATAAATTACTAAGTGGGAGAGGGACCCTAAGGGTCCCACGGCTTCCATTACAATTCGATAAGTGATGCGAACAAGTCTGCGCGTCGGCTCTGAGTGCCTTCCTCCCCATCGGATGGACTTGTTCTGCGGATCACTGGGTCGAAAAAGACTATAGAAAATTATTAAAGAGCATGTGTACTTCCCCATCGGAAGGCACATAATCGGAAATAATTTTCTTAGTGTCGTGTAATGGTGCACACTTAGATGCGAATAATAGTATCCTCCCCATCGGAGTCACTGCTATTATTTCGCAGAGCCGAAGTGAACCAACTATCGATCTTACTTGTCAAAAAGTTAGGTTGACAAGATAGTAAGATTGATGGGTAAAACCTCCTCTTACGAATGTAGGGATTCGTATACGTCCACACCATCGTGGCATGCGAATTTCTCGGTGTATAGGGGTGTTGGTTGATTTCGAAAATTAATTGTTTTGAGGAATCAATTTATTTTCGATTTCTAAAGTAGTGTATGTTGTGATTCTCAGGTTTTTCATAATGGCCTTTACCCACTAGCAACAATTCTTAAGGAAATAAACTTACTGGCCCAAACTACATAGACTGGAAGAGGAACCTTGACATTGTCCTCACTGCTGAAGAGTACAAATTTGTACTCTTCGAGGAATGTCCGGAAAGCCTAGAGAGGACTCTGGTGAAGAGTTGAGGGAGCGTTACAAGAAGTGGAAAAGGCAGATGAGATGGCGCGGTGCTACATTCTGGCATCTATGTCGAATGTGCTGCAACATCAGCATCAGGCCATGCCCACTGCTAGTGACATGATGCTGAACCTCAAAGATCTCTTCGGGCACCAAGGTCGAGCTGCTAGGCAAACCGCGATGAAGAGTCTGATGACGACCACTATGGTCGAAGGGACACCCGTAAGGGATCATGTCCTAAAGATGATGGCTCACCTCAATGAGATTGAGGTACTGGGAGCACAAATCGACGGGGAATCCCAGGTCGATATTATACTCCAGTCTCTGCCTAGGAGTTTTGAGCAGTTCAGGCTCAACTATAATATGAACAAAAGGGATTATACGTTGGGAGAACTGCTCGGAGAACACCAGGTGGCAGAGGGCCTCTTTCGTCAGAACGTGCAAGCCTTAGTAACTCAAAGGGTTTCTTCTTCTATGCCGAAAGGCAAGAAGAAGAAGAAACAAGGACGGTTCAAGAAGGCAGCAGCATTGCAGGGACCCCGAACTAGCTTGAAGAAGTCGAAAGGCAAGAGCTTTACGTGCAAACAAACTAGGCACTGGAATGCAGACTGTCCCCGTTGACAAGACAAAGGTATTTCTTCAGCCTTAGTCGTTGAAACATGTTTAGCGGTGCTATCTACCAGTACCTGGTGTAGATACGGAAGTCACTGACCATGTCTGCAATACTCTGCAGGGGTTCCAGGAAACCTGATGGCTAGCTGATGAAGAAATCGTGGTCTACATGGGCGATGCTACAAAGGTGGCAGCAGTTGCAGTGGGAGTTTTCCATTTATCTTTTGAGAGAAATAAAATATTAGTTCTGAGAGATTGTCTTTTTGTACCCTCGTTTAGAAAGAATCTAATTTTGGTTTCTAAGTTAATAAAGGATGGATATTCTGTTGCTTTTAATAATAATGTTGTTATTAAAAGAAATAGAGAGATCATCTGTTCGGGTACAATGGTCGGCAATCTGTATACTCTAGAACCAATGACTCCCATGATGCAATCTGAAATAAATAGCTCATCATCTAACTTGCATAAGAGAAAGGAACCTTCTAACATGAATCAGATATACCTTTGGCACCTTAGGCTTGGTCATATTAACCTTAGTAGGATTCAGAGGTTGATAGCCGATGGGCCCCTGGGTTCATTGGTGGTGGAGGATCTCCCGACCTGTGAGTCTTGCTTGGAAGGTAAGATGACCAAGAGGCCTTTCAAGGCTAAGGGGTATAGGGCCAAAGATGTGTTAGAACTGATTCATTCTGATTTGTGTGGTCCTATGTCAATCCAGGCTAGAGGTGGCTTTGAATATTTCGTCACTTTCATTGACGATTATTCAAGGTATGGGTACATTTACCTGATGCGCCGCAAGTCTGAATGCTTTGAAAAGTTCAAAGAATTCAAGGCTGATGTGGAGAAACATCGAGGTAAAAGTATCAAGACACTGCGATCAGATCGTGGTGGCGAGTACCTCTTTGGAGAGTTTAGGACCTACCTATCAGAAGCTGGGATTCAGTCCCAGCTAACTGCACCCGGTACACCCCAACAGAATGGAGTTGCAGAAAGAAGGAATAGGACTCTTATGGGAATGGTTAGGTCAATGATGAGCTATTCAGACTTACCTGATTCGTTCTGGGGATACGCTCTGGAAACGACAGCGTACATACTGAACTTGGTTCCATCTAAGTCAGTCCCTCATACTCCCACAGAACTGTGGACTGGGCGCAAGCCCAGTCTAGGGCATGTTCGGATTTGGGGTAGTCCAGCACATGTGCTAAAGGGAGATACTGATATGTTGGAATCTCGTACGAAGGTACGTCTGTTCGTAGGCTATCCTAGAGGAACGAAGGTTGGTCTGTTCTATAGTCCTAAGGATCAGAAGGTGATCGTTAGCACGAATGCCAGATTCTTAGAAGACGACTATGTGATGAATCATAATCCCAAGAGTAGACTAGTGCTTGAAGAGTTAAGAGGGGACGTTTCAACCTTAGGACCAATTGTACAAGAGGATACACCACAAGTCACTGCACCGCGTGTCACTGAGGATACACAGGTGGTGCCTCGTCGCAGTGGGAGGGTTGTGAGACAGTCTGAAAGGTTCATGTTTTTGGGAGAGTCTTCAGACTTGGTCTCTAGTAAACATGCAAATCCCTAGACCTATGACGAGGCCCTCCAAGATCAGGATGCAGATTCTTGGCAAAGAGCAATGAACTCAGAGATAGAATCTATGGATTCTAATCAGGTCTGGGAGTTAGTAGAACCACCCATTGGTGTAAAAGCCATTGGATGCAAGTGGATCTACAAGAGGAAGAGAGGATCAGACGGGAAGGTTGAGACCTTCAAAGCAAGGCTTGTTGCGAAAGGGTACACTCAGAAAGAGGGTATCGATTATGAGGAGACCTTTTCATCGGTAGCCATGCTTAAGTCGATCTGGATTATCTTATCTATTGCAGCTCATATGAACTATGAGGTATGGCAGATGGACGTCAAGACGGCTTTCCTTAACGGAAGTCTTGAGGAGACCATCTACATGCAGCAACCAGAAGGGTTCATTGCAAAGGGCAAAGAGCATCTAGTGTGCAAGTTGAATCGGTCCATTTATGGATTGAAGCAAGCTTCAAGATCTTGGAACATCCACTTTGATGAAGTAATCCAGTCATATGGATTTACTCAAAGCCCGGATGAGTCATGTGTGTACAAAAGATGTGATGGAAACGTCGTGGTATTTCTTGTACTTTACGTAGATGACATTTTGTTAATTGACAACAATGTTAAAGTGTTATCAGACGTAAGGGTCTGGCTATCAAAGCAGTTTGATATGAAGGACTTAGGAGAAGCGGGACACATCCTTGGGATCAAAGTCATAAGGGATCGCCAGAAAAGGATGTTGTGCTTGTCCCAAGCTTCATATGTTGACACTGTGTTGTCTTGTTTTAGTATGGAAAACTCCAAGAAGGGTTTCCTACCCTTCAGGCATGGAGTTTCTCTGTCCAAGGAGATGTGTCCAAAAACATCAAAAGAGATAGAGGAAATGAAGGTGGTTCCTTATGCTTCGGCAGTAAGAAGCCTCATGTATGCTATGTTGTGCACGAGACCTGATATCTGTTTTGTCGTGAGCATGGTTAGCAGATATCAGAGTAACCCTAGATAGGGACATTGGACTGCTGTAAAGCATATATTGAAATACCTTAGATGGACTAGGGATTATATGCTGGTTTACCAGGCAGACAAATTAGTCCCTGTTGGTTATACGGACTCAGATTTCCAGTCAGATAGGGACAGGAGTAAATCTACCTCGGGGTTTGTGTTTACTTTAGGAGGTGGAGCCATTGTTTAGAGGAGTGTTAAGCAGAAATTCGTGGCGGACTCCACCATGGAAGCTGAATATGTGCCAGCCTCAGAGGCAACCAAGGAAGCTGTATGGCTCAGAAATTTCATCATGGACTTGGATGTGATTCCTGGTTTGCCCAAATCTATCACAATCTTTTGTGATAACAGTGGTGCAGTAGCAAACTCGAAGGAACCACAAGCCCATAAGGCGAGTAAACACATAGAGCGCAAGTACCACCTGATACAAGAAATCGTAAAGCGAGAAGAAGTGGCTGTCGCCAAGATTGCATCAGAGGACAACCTAGCAAATCCTTTCACTAAAGCTCTTCCAGCTAGAGCTTTTGATAGGCATGTGGAGGATATGTGAGTCAGATGTATGGCAATGAGAGAGAAGCAATGTCTTTAAGTATAAGTGGGAGATTGTAAGATGTGTATACTGAAAGACATGAATTTCATTCTATGAACATCTTAGTTATGAAAAGAGAATCACAACTACACTAGGTGCTTGTTTACATTAGTACATGCATGAAGTCCAATTACTTTGCGCTGTAGATAACATGGTGTGTGGTGTTACACGGAAGATGATGTTATCAGTTCCTTGCTTAGTATAAATAAGAGGCTCACAACCGAGATGGAATTGGGCAACCCATCAGAATGGTTGTAGTGTAATTAGGTGTGGTTGGTCTTGACCATAGAATTACACTAATGTGCTTTGAGTACATTGAGTAGGACCAAAACCCGAGGTTATCCAATTTGTACTGACTCGATAATTAGATAGGACCTCAAGTTTATATTATGGAGTACGATCCCTTAATCCCGATATAATAACAGGGATATATTATTAATTATTATTTCTTTGATTCACCAATGGGTGAGATCTATTCTGTTAGATCGATAGGCCCGGTGAGTTGGGAAATAATATTAATAATATGATGTGTTGTTGTTTATTGGCGGAATCCGTGTCCTGGTGAGTCGGGTTGATGATGCCCCCTTGATGGGCTCGAAAGGTTCACCATGCTAAACCTGCAGGTGGATTTGATCTGGCATGATGATAAGGTCGAGTAGTACTAATCAAGGACTTAGAAGTTAATTAATTTAAATTGTCAGTAATTTAAATTAATTAACGGGCATTCGAGATCTTAAACACGGGGGGATGGACGACTCGTAATATGTGGAGCCCATATGAAAATATGGGGGTTGGTAAGGAAGTTCAATTAAGATCCTTTAGTGGAATGGATCTTAATTAATAGATCGAGTTTAGATCCATTGGTGGGCCAAGATCCAACTCCTCCTCTTGGTCCCTACCTTAGCTCTATATATACCCAATGAGACCATGAAACCAAGGCTAGACAATCCAATTAATCCACCCAAGTTGATCTCTCTTTCTCTCTCTCATTTCTCTCTCTTAGGGCGCCGGTAGAGGAAGGATTCCTTCCTTCCTCTTCTCTCACTTTTCTTCTCCTTGGCTGGCACTCTCTACCAAGGAAAGGGAGGATCATCTCCTCCTTTTGGTGGTGAACGGAGAGGAGAAGGGAGGTCGGTGAGAGGCGCGCAAGGGAGGCCGGTGGGCGGCTTTGGAAGCCGGCGACGCTAGGTTGAGAGGAGGAGGTGAGCAGCCAGTTTGGGTAAAGGGAGAAGGAGATTCTTCTCCTTCTTCTTCTTCTGTGTTCTCCTCTCGAGGTCAGCTTCTGTGCCGGCAAGGTCTTGGAGACTCCGGCGATCGGCGGCATAAGGGAGAGGGAGACTAGGGCCGGTGGTGCAAACCCTTTTGCTAGGGTTTTGGTTCGGCTAGGAGAGAAGAAGAAAGTGCGATTGTTCGGAGGCCTCGGTGATCTCGGTTCGCGGTAGATCGTCGCCCACACGACGTCCGTGGAGGGTGGGACATAAGGTAGAAGACCGCGAGGTGATCGGGAAGGTATGTCTCTTCCCATGCTCCTTTGTTTAACCTTATGTCAATTTTGTGCTATGTTTACTAACCTCGTCATTCCATGTGTGTAAGTTAATTATTTTGATTAGTTATCATAGTTAATAATTAACTAACTGGACCCCGACCATAAACACAAAAGCCGGTGATCAACTCGTCGCCTTTTCCGCGGTCGAACGGTCGAGCAAATCACAAGGCCGATTTTGGTAATTGGCCAAGTTGTGATTTAGATCGTTCGATACGGCACGAGATAGTCGATGGGAGATGGGTCTCCATTCGGATTAAATTTTTAATCTGTAGACATGGAGAGGTCTCTCGGATCGACCGAGTATTCGCTAAGGAAGCTAAGGAAACCCGCCAAGCCATACCCAACAGTTGTGATACCAGCAGATCTTGGTAAATCTAAGAATAGGTTTATCAAGATTATTTGCATTATTATTAACTGCGCCAGATTCATTATATTTAGAGGGATCAGTCGACCGATCATTGGGATCAATCGACCGAACCATATTTAATAAGGCACGGCATACACAGATGGAAGTCTTTTCAGTCGGCTAATTACGGGATTAGTTAACCGAACGCAATTACTACAGAGATAGTAGAACACAGCTGAGCAGAGCAAAAAAGGTATGACACGGTGTTTAGACAAACAAATAGGTGGTTTAGTCGACTGAAAGGATCGGTTCGAATAGGTTTTCAATCGACCGAACGTGCCTTATATAAGGAGCTCGAGACCAGTGTGTTGGGGTTGCAAGGTTGCAAACATAGTCCCATATCGAAAACACATGGGAAAGATCATAGGCTTATAAAGAAAAAAGATATCTCCATTGGTATGAGGCGTTTTGGGAGAGCTCAAGAGCAAAACCATGAGGGCTTAGGCCCAAAGTGGACAATAACATACTATTGTGGAGATATCTAAATTTCTTTCGGTCCTAACAATTAGTAGCAGAGCCAGGTCGTTCTTCACCGGACTAACCGCCAGAAGAAGCACGAGCTAGAGCCATGATCTAGATCTAACCATGTGGGTTAAGCCTTGAATAAAGGATGTGTAGGCTCCCGTGTCTTGATCAAGAGGACCAGATTGTTAGATGTGTATACTAAAAGACTTGACTTTTTATATATATGATCATCTACATTTTGAAAGAGAATCATAACAACACAGATGCATATTTATATTAGTATATGCATAAAAGTCTAATACTTTGCATTGTAGATAACATGGTGTATGATGACACACAGAAGATCATGTTATCAGTCCCTTGCCTAGTATAAGTACAGGCTCACAACTGAGATGGAATTGGACAAACCATCGGGATGATTGTAGTATAATTAGGTGTGATTTGTCTTGACCATAAAATTATACTAGTGTGCTTTGTGTGCATTGAGTAGGACCAAAATAGAGGTCATTCAATTTGTACTAACTTAATAATTGGATTGGACCTCAGATTATTATGGAGTACAATCTCTAAATCCTGATATAATAACAGGCATGTATAGTTAATATTTTATTTCTTTGATTTATCAGTGGGCGAGATTTATTCTGCTAAATCAATAGGTCAGGTAAGTTGGGAAATAATATTAATTATATGGTGTGTCGTTGATTATTAATGGAATCCGTGTCCTAGTGAGTCGTGATGATGATGTCCCCTTGATGAGCTCATAAGGTTCATCATGTTAAACCCTATAGGTGGATTTGATCCAACATGATGATAAGGTTAAGTGGTACTAGTCAAGGAGTTAGAAGTTGATTAATTAAAATTATCAATAATTTAAATTAATTGACGGGCATTCGATATCTTAAACACGGGGAGATGGATGTACTCATAATAGGTGGAGCCCATATGAAAATATGGGAGTTGGTGAGGAAGTTCAATGGAGATCCTTTAGTGGAATGGATCTTCATTAATGGATCGGATTTGGATCCATTGGCGGGCCAAGACCCAACTCCTCCTCATGACCCCTATCGTAACCCTATAAATACCCCATAGTGACATGAAACCAAGGATCTAATGGAGCATAAGAAAACTCTAAGGGGGCGTTTGGTTTGCATTTTCCAGTCTGTTTTTCATTTTTATTTTCTGTAGAAAATGCGATTTTCTGAAAAACATGTTTGGTTTGCATTTTCCAGCTTTGTTTTCCAGAAAAAAACATAGTGTTTTCTGGAAAACTGGAGAATGAAAAAAAATTATTTTCCAGAAAATTAGAAAATACGATTTTCTGGAAAATGAAAATGGAAATTAACATAAACCAAGGCGTTTGATTTGTGTCATTTTCCATTTTTATTTTCCAGAAAACCACTTTTTTTAATTTTCTGGAAAATGATTTTTTTTTTTCATTCTCCAGTTTTTCCGAAAACGCTATGTTTTTTTTTTGGAAAATGAAGCTGAAAAATGCAAACCAAACATGTTTTCCAGAAAATCGCATTTTCTACAGAAAATAAAAATGAAAAACAGACTGGAAAATGTAAATCAGACGCCCCCTAAGTCTCCTCTCCTCGCCTCCTCTCTCACCGTGCGGCATCGAACAGCATATGTTGTTCCTTCTCCACGCAATTCATTGTTCATGTAATTGAACTGCTCGGTTCCTTCTCCACACAGTTAATTGCATGCAATTAAACTTCCTTCTCCAATTTCTCCACACAATTAATTGCCCATGCAATTAATCTGTTCCAGGGGAGTAGTAGAAGGAGGAAGTTGCAAATTGCCTCACACAACTTGTTAGAGCAGAAGAAAGAAATTGCCTCACGCAATTTCTTGGTGCATAAATAAATTGCATCACGCAATTAATTTCTTGGAGCAAAAGAGTTGCCTCACAACAACTTTCTTGGAGGAATTTTCTTCAAGCAGGAAGCGTACGCTTCTGTGGAGAACCGCCCGTGAGCAGCGTTTGTGGAGAAGAAATCTTCTTTTATCATGGCTCGGGCGCTGACGGTGGAGGAAAGAAGAATAATAGGGTTTTGTGTTCAGATTATCTTCTTCCTTAGAATGGCCGGTGGCAACCCTTTGGTTAGGGCTTGGTTGGCGTAAGGAGAAGGGATCGACTTGGTGACCACAGTTCTTGATAGATCGTTGCTCACACAATGTCCAAGAGGAGAAGGTCATACGGTAAAAGACTGCGAGGTAAAGAGAAGTATATTTCTCTCTTGGCTCCCTCTTTTGTCTCATCATTTTATGTGATTGATTAATTATTATTGTGTTAATTATTTGTTAATTAATTGTAATAATTAATCGTATTTTGGACCCCGATTATAAACAAAAAAATCGATGATCCACTCGTCATCTTTTCCGTGGTCAATCGGTTAGGCGAATTACAAGGCTCGATCTTTGAGATTGGCCAAGTTGTAATTAGAATCGATTGATACGATGACGAGATGATCGTTTGGGAGACGGGCCCCATTCGGATTAATTTTTAATCCGTAGACATGGAGAGGTCTCTCAAGGACGATCAAATATTCACTTAGGGAACCCGCCAAGCCATACCCAACACAAATACCAGGTAAAGAAGTCCTAGTTGCGGCTAGGCGGTGAAGTTCTAGTAGGTCAGGTGGACTGAGGGGCAGAAAGTCCTGGTGGGTTGAGGATCGGACATCAAACGGAAAGGGTTTTCGCTTGAGGGGGGGCTTGTGGTCCTTTGTTTGAGGGGGGGATTGTTGGGGTTGCAAGGTTGCAAACATAGTCCCACATTGAAAACACATGGGAAAGTTCAAAGTTCATAGACTTATAAGGAAAAAAGATATCTCCATTGGCATGAGGCCTTTTGGGAGAGCCCAAGAGCAAAACCATAAGGGCTTAGACCCAAAGTGGACAATATCATATTATTGTTGAGATATCTAAATTCCTTTCGATCCTAACATAGTGTATTCGGTAATCTTCTTCCAATCGTTCTACACTCATTCTTTGCGTCAAGCAAGTGCTCAGATTCTAATACTACGACATCAAGAAGATCATCAACACGCTACGCTCAAGCTTACCTTATAGTGTTAGTATATTTACTTTTTTTCTACTGTACTTGCATCTTAAAAGGGAATAGGTTGTTATTAACTTCCTTACATCTTGTACGATATTGCTTTCTCCGAAAAATTTTCGGAGAAAGGATTATAGTGATCGCCCATCGAGAGTGATTGAGAATTGCGGGCCTTAGAGTAGGAGTCGCCGAATGCTCCGAACCAAATAAAAGAAAATGAGTCATTTAATTTTTGTTGCTTACTCTTTTTTTTTATTTTACGCTACGAAAAGAAAGGTTTTCAAATGATCGAGATTCACCCCCTCCCCCCCTCTTGGTTTTCAATGATCCTACAACTTCAACCCAATTAAATCGATAAAGATTGTCAAAATAATCTATTATATCTATAAGATCTAGAAGAACCTTATATGTACTAGAAGAAAATATGACACAAATAAATATATACAAAATGTAGAATTTACAAAATACTTAAACAACATCATCTGTTGGTGCTTGGATGGCTATAGAGGGGGGTGAATGTAGCCAGACACTAAAAACACTTGCCTCTTTGAAATCTTTCTGCGATCAGAGATTAGCAGCAGCGGAAACAACAACACAGAAAGAAATCCAGAGAGAGAAAGCAACCCGACGCTAACAAGAAGATGTACAAGGTTTGGGGATAACTTGCCCCTACTCCTTGGCGTACCCGTGAGGTGGGTGATCCCTTGATCGTCGGCAGATCAAGCCCCGGTGAACTCGGATATCAAATGTCTCCTTCTCGGTGGAGAAATCTCTACACAACAATCTCCAGAATTGTGCATCTCTCCTACTCGGTGGGTACCTAAATCTTCTATTTTTCGAATTGTGTAGGTTATGATTGAGGGGGAGCATCTATTAACTTGGTTCGTTGATAGTGGGTGCTCCAAACACATGACCGGTGATAGATCCTTATTCACTTCATTTTAAAGAAAAAGTAGAGGTAATGTTTCCTTTGGTAACAATGGTAGTCTTAAGGTTATAGGAATAGGAGACATTCAAATATCCGAATGTCTTAGGATTAAGAATGCCCTTCTAGTCAAGGGGATGACATTTAATCTCCTAAGTGTCAGTCAGTTGTGTGATGCGGGTTACACAATTGATTTCCAATCAAGTCAATGTCTAGTTAGACAACATGACACCTTTGACACGGTACTAGTAGGCACAAGAGTAGATAATATTTACCAAGTTTCATTTAAAAGTGCTACTAATGTTTTTGTTAAGTGTTTCATGTCAAGAGAAGATGAGTCTAATCTTTGGCACCGGAGACTAGCACACGTGAACATGAAGAATATCCAAAATTGGCCAATAAGGGACTAGTACGTGTCTTACCAAGCATCAAGTATGAAAGGATAAACTTTGTGATGCATGTCAAATGGGTAAGCAAACAAAATCTGCACATAAAGGTAAAAGCACTGTAAGTACTTCTACCGTATTGGATTTACTTCACATGGACTTGTTTGATTATAGTACAATCATATCCTTGAATGGTAGTAGATATTGTTTTGTTATCATTGATGATTTTACTAGATATACATGGACCTATTTTCTAAAGTATAAGGATCAAACTTTAGATGTGTTTATTTCATTCTGTAGAAGAGTTGAAAATGAAAAATCATCAACCATTTAAACAATAAGGAGTGATCATGGAGGTGAATTCCAAAATCAAAGATTTTTAGAGTTTTGTCAAGATAGAGGGTATAGGCATGAGTTCTCCACTCCTAGAACACCACAACAAAATGATGTTGTAGAGAAGAAGAACCGAGTCCTACAAGAGGCTGCTCGAAGCATACTCAATGAGTACTCATTACCGGGGTACTTGTGGGCCGAAGATGTAAACACAGCTTGCTACGTGCAAAATCGAGTCCTCATTCACAGATTTCTACGTGCAATATCTTAGGGTGTTTGGTTGTAAGGTGTTCATTCTAAACACCAAGGACCATCTTGGAAAGTTCACAGCAAAAGCTGATGAAGGGATACTGGTCGGGTACTCCCTAGTCAGCAAAGCTTACAGAGTCTACAACAAGAAATCTAGATTGGTTGAAGAGTCTTCTGAAGTTGTTTTTGAGGAAATTCCCAAGGTAAATGATCAATCAGAAGATGTTGAAGGAGCTCAATTTGAAATCAGGCAACTGGGTTTGGATGAAAGTCCAAATGTTGTAGATGGTGGTGATGAGTCTGATGATGGTGAGCCTAGACAACTTATAGATCAGCCGGATCCTGAGGCTGAGCTTGTGTCTAGTGACACCATACAAGAAGCACCACCAACTCTAAGGACAACTAGGTTAGCCTCTAGTCATCCCTAAGACCAAATTGTTGGAGACATCCATCATGGGGTTAGGACTAGATCATTCTTCAGGAATGAGGCTAATGAAGTTGCCCTAATTTCCGAAATTGAACCTAGAAAAATTGACGAGGCATTAAATGATCCCGATTGGATCATTGCCATGCAAGATGAACTAGGTCAATTCGAAAGAAGTCAAGTTTGGGACTTAGTCCCTAGACCTAAGAAGACCACCATTATTGGAACCAAATGGGTCTTTAAAAATAAATTGAACCATAAGGGAGAAATCATAAGAAATA
Organism: Boesenbergia rotunda; assembly: GCA_024364735.1. NCBI lineage: Eukaryota > Viridiplantae > Streptophyta > Magnoliopsida > Zingiberales > Zingiberaceae > Boesenbergia > Boesenbergia rotunda. The sequence goes on from JAGFNQ010004829.1 coordinate 61,020, forward strand.
AGGCACGCCTAGTAGCCAAGGGCTACAGTCAAGTTGAAGGCCTTGATTACGATGAGACCTATGCTCCCGTGGCACGATTAGAATCCATCCGATTGATGCTTGCATTTGCAGCACATCGTGATTTCAAGCTATATCAAATGGATGTCAAATCGGCCTTTCTAAATGATTTAATAAGAGAAGAGGTCTATGTCGAATAATCTCCGGGGTTTGAGAGTACTGAATTCCCAAACCATGTGCTCAAGCTCAAGAAGGCGCTCTACGGCCTCAAACAAGCACCCCGAGCTTGGTATGAGCGGTTGTCGACATTCCTCATTGAAAAAGGTTTTGTGAGAGGACAATAAACCTTATACTATTTCTACGAAGAGATGGTGATAATATATTTGTAGCCCAAGTGTATGTCGATGACATAATTTATGGCTCAAACAATAAGGGTTATTTAAATGAATTTATTGGACACATGGAGAGTGAATTTGAAATGAGTCTAGTGGGAGAGTTGACTTTCTTCCTTGGACTCGAAATCAAACAAATCCGAGATGGGATCCATGTGCACCAATCAAAGTACACTCAAGAGATGCTCCGTAAATTTAACATGAGTGATTCAAAGGAAGTTACCACTCCCATGGCTACAAACACAAGATTAGACAATGATGAGAGTGGTAAACCTGTTGACCTAACCCAATACCGGAGCATGATAGGTAGTTTGATATACCTCACAGCTAGTTGACCTGATATACTTTTTGCTGTGGGTATGTGTGCTAGGTATCAAGTATGTGCCAAGGAATCTCATTTAATTGCTGTTAAACGAATTTTGAGATACCTTAAGGGCGCAATTGGAGTTGGTCTTTGGTACCCCCGTACCGAATCATTTGACCTAATTGGCTATACCGATTCTGACTATGCTGGGTGCAAGTTGAATCGGAAAAGCACAAGTGGGGGTTGCCAATTCCTAGGTTCATCACTAGTTAGTTGGTCAAGTCGGAAGCAACATTGTGTTGCTCTCTCCACGACCGAGGCAGAATATATCGCCATGGGAGAGAGTGTATCACAATTGTTGTGGATGATTCATACACTAGAGGACTATGGATTAAGCTACAAAGGTGTGCAAGTGTTTGTTGGTGCAAGTTGCATCAATGATATTCCTCTATAGGTGTTTTAATGTTTGACAATACACTTAAGTCAGTGATACAATGAATAGACAAAGGGGAGCAAAAGTGAAGTAACCAAAGCTGAAGAAAAGTCCTAGTTAAACTAGGCATCGAAACCCTAAGTCCCAGCGAAGGGCTGCTGGGCACCTAGCGAAGGGCTGCTAGGTATCGTAACCTTAAGACCTAGCGAAGGGCTGCTAGGCACCTAGCGAAGGGCTGCTAGGTATCGTAACCCTAAGACCTAGCGAAGGGCTGCTAGGCACCTAGCGAAGGGTTGCTAGGCATAGAAGACCTAGCGAGGGATTGCTAGGCACCAGGCGAAGGACCGCGTGGTAACAAAGACCTAGCGAAGGGCTGCTAGGCACCTGGCGAAGGACTGCTAGGTAATGAAGTCTTGGTCCGAGGGACTAAGCAACTTAGCTGAGCGATGACTAAGGACAGGAGTAGAGACGGGTCGGGGTTCGGGCGTCTCGAGATCCGGAGTAATCGGAGGCTAAGCAAAAGTCCATCCGAAGGATTGGGTGACAACCGTCTCCTGAAAGGAGTAGGTGAAGGGCGAGTTCTCGGGGATAGGAACTCGTGCCGGTTCGACCTAGGGTTTCATGCAAATCCGAAGTCTGAACCAAATCCTTAAGACCAATATTATATGTATCTATGCTTTGTGTTTGTGGATATTGCAGGTACCGAAGACAAAGCAAGCTGGTTGGAGGCCCTAAGCAGGGCGCCCTGATGCACCAGGGCGCCCTCATGCACCGGGGCGCCCTCATGCACCAGGGCGCCCTGGTCAACATGGTTTCGTTGCTGCGAGTACGAAGTAGTGGATAAGCGCTGACTGGGTTCAAGATGGGCGCCCGGAAGATCCGGGGCGCCCTGGTCAAAGCTGTTATCAGCTGCGGCGAGGTAGACGCAAGGATAAAGTTTGACCGAGTCATCCGGGGCGCCCCCAGCGTCCAGGGCGCCCCCAGGAGGCCTATATAAGGGGCTTCGACCCCTCTGCTTCAAATATAACTTCCAAGAACCATTCCAAGCTTTCTGACCAACTGAAACACGCTAGAAACGAGGCTCTACGATCGGGAGGCTCCAGGAGGAGGTGCGCGGCACTTCGGAGATCCAGATCGACCGAGCTTCATACCTTTTCTCGTTGGTTTGCTTTTTAATTACTGTACTTAAATTTATATATTACTGCTTGTAATTCTGCACTGTAAGTCGGGTTTCTCCGCCTCCGGAAAGTCCGAAAAGGAGACCAATAGTGGACGGGCGTTCCCGTGCATAGGCCTTGGATGTACTGACCCTGGGGGGTTGGGAACCAAGTAAAAATCCGCCGTGTCACTGTCTTGGTTCTTTTCGTTCTATTTATTTTCCGCTGCGTTACTAACACTCTGAGTCTAGAACGAAAGTATTACGTGATTTCCGCGAAGATTTTTCACGGTCGATATTTACCCCCCCCCCCCCCTCTATCGACGGCACCGGTCCTACAATTGGTATCAGAGCCGAGCCGCTCTTCACCGGACTAACCGCCGACGGAGCAAAGACGCCAGGAGTTGAGGGGGAGCCCAGGGGTGAATCAGGTACAATTTTTTTTATGTCAAATTTTAAGTTGCATATTATTTGTTTCACGTGCAGGGAGAGAGGGCACTACAAAAATCAGTGCCCTACTCGTAAGAATCGTTCGTCACCGGCGGCAAAGGAGATACCAGCGCCAGGAGTCCGGAAAAACAAGGATCACGTGCAATGCTTCAAGTGCAAGAAATACGGACATTACAAAAGCAAGTGTCCGGCAAAGGTACACAAGATTTATATTCCAAAATTTTTACAAGTTCCTGCACTGTCATGTGATAAAGTAGTTTATTTTTATGATAAAGTAGACTTACTGTATAGTAAAATTAACTTTTTGCATGTTAATTTACAAAATGTGAATATGACCAAAACATTAGAAATTAATTGTTTAATTCAGAATATCAACTCAGAAATTGATAAAATTAATTCTGATAATTTACCTGATAAAATTAATTCTGATAATTTACCTGATAAAATTAATCCTGATAATTTTTCTGATGAAATTAATTCTAATAATTTTTCTGATGAAATTAATTCTAATAATTTTTCTGATGAAATTAATTCTGATAATTTATCTGATAAAATTAATTCTGATAATTTATCTGATAAAATTAATTCTGATAATTTTTCTGATAAAATTAGTTCTGATAATTTTAATTCAGACAAAATTAATCCTAAGGATAATTCGGAATTCAAATTTGAAAATCCTAAGGATAATTCCGAATTCAAATTTGAAAATCCTAAGGATAATTCCGAATTCAAATTTGAAAATCCTAAGGATAATTCTGAATTTAAATTTAAAAATCCTAAGGATAAATCCGAATTCAAATTTGAATATCTTAAGGATAATTCAGAAATTAATTCTGAAAATCTTAAAGATAATCTAGAGATTAATGTTGAAAATATATCTGAAGATAATTTTCTCCTAGATAATAATTTAATTATAGATAATATTGAATATTATTATAAAACCTTAACTAGTGGCCCAATTTACTCCACCTACTGTGAGGATATTGAAAAATCTAATCCTAAAGAGGATATGGAACTATCTAAGATAAAGGCCATAATCAATAAAAATTACAAAAATTCAAATAAATCAAAATTATTAGAAAAACTTGAAAAGAAAGATAAAAATGAAGAAGAAATTTTTGAAATAATGAAAATGATGAATTTAAACCCACAATTATTAATTAATCATTATAATTCGAATTAAATCTTAAATTAAATTCGAATTAAATCTCAATTTAATCCTAATTAAATCTTAATTAAATCTTAACTTAATTCAAATTAAATTCAAATTAATTCGAATTAAATCTCAATTTAATCCTAATTAAATCTTAATTAAATCTTAACTTAATCCAAATTAAATTCAAATTAATTCGAATTAAATCTCAATTTAATCCTAATTAAATCTTAACTTAATTCCAAATTAAATTAAATCCAAATTAAACTCAAATTAAATTCAAATTAAATTCAAATTAATTCCAAATTAAATTCAAATTAAATCCTAATTAAATTCAAATTGAATTTTAATTAAATTCAAATTAAATTTTAATTAAATTCAAATTAAATCTGAATTAAATTCAAATTAAATTTTAATTAAATTCAAATTAAATTTTAATTAAATTCAAATTAAATCTCAATTAAATTTAAATTAAATCTTAATTAAATTCGAAATTCAAAGTTAAATTAAATTCAAATTCAAACTTAAATTCAAATTTAAATTCGAAATTCAAATTTAAATTAAATTCGAAATTCAAATTTAAATTAAATTCGAAATTCAAATATAAATTCCAATTTAAATTAAATTCAAATTCAAAATTAAACTAAATTAAAATTCAAACTTAAATTAAATTCAAATTTAAATTTAAATTAAATTCAAATTCAAACTTAAATTAAATTAAATTCGTATTTAGTTTAATCCAAATTAATTGAAACTTAAATTCATTTATTCTCGATTGATTAATTAATTTTCTAATCCAATTAATTCTTAATTAACATGAACTCAACTAAAATCTTAAATGACTTAAACTCAAATTAAAATAAAATTTTACCCAAACTATAACAATTAAAACTAATAACATTAAATATGTCAAAGTGGATTGACATATTCGCGGGTGCACTCGAGATGTATCAAATCGGGAATTTGATACATTTTTAGAAACTTAAATAAAATAAATTGTTTGACTCATGCATAATTGTCATGTCATGCATTTGTTATTTATTTTGTTAATATATGACATGTCATTCATATTTAAATTTTATGCATAATTTAGAACGGTTATAGGAAAAAGAATAATTGAAACTTGATCAACCTAGTATTGGATGGAGGTGAGATGATAGTACGTTAGGGAAGCCATCTTGGCAGAACTAGCCGAAGCTACCGATCCAAGACCCAAACTAGTTAGACCAGAATTTTTCAAAAAGTAATTTTGAAAATGAAATTTCATTAAAAGGCTTTGTCAAGGAAAGGGTTGATGATCCAATATGGCTACGGCCAAAGAAGGCCTAGTGCCTCGCCAAGACCTGGAAGCCAATTTTTGAAACTCAAATTCAAGTTACTTCTTGTCAAATTCGAATCTAACACAAGCTTCAATTAAATCTTAGAGTTAATAATAAATTAAGAAAAATGATTCAAGCATCTCACAATACACTTATAAGGCAATCATGCTTGTTGTATTGATACATCTAAAATGGGTGAGATGTTAAGGACTAATAAATTGAAAAATGTTTTTCAAAATTATTTTTCAAAATCATTGGAATATTTTTCTAAAAATATGTTTTCAAAATAGTGCTTCAACATAATAATGTTTTCATGGAATTCATGCTTATCTGATTGAATATACATATTATATGTTTTTCAAAAATTATATCTTTTCAAAAATTGTTTGACTCACGCAATTAGACATAAGCCTCTTAGGACAACACTAAAGTTCTTTAAGGCACTTAGATAAAGTCAAACGGTATAGGGTACAGGGGGAGTACTTTTCATTTTTTATGGTTTTCAAAAACTGCATCTTAAACATTACTATTATTTGAAAATACCTTTCGAAAACTGAGCTTTAAAACGTTATCACTTGTGTTTTTCGAAAAAGGTTTATCTGTCTTGTTTGATTTTGATAAACCCTAAAGACACAGAGGAAGGTCCACTTCATAATCTACAAGGACTCCTAGGATGTGTCAACTTTAGGGGGAGTATAAATCAAACTACTGAAACAATTTTGTTTAATTAATTGTTTTGAAATTATTAAATAATTTCCTTAATTTGAATCAACCCTTAAGACTTAGAGGAAGAGTACTTGTGGTCAACAAGCTTCCCAGGACTAGGTCAAGTTTAGGGGGAGATCAAATTTAAAGAATTATTGAATATTTCAAATGTTTTCATGAGCGGTATTTTCAAATCCTGTTGAAAACATAAGTATTCTTTCAAAATAGTATCAATTTACAAAAATTAATATTACTTTCAAAAATTCATTTGGTTTTTTTTAAATAATATCTTGAGTTTGAAAAATCTTCCAAGACACTTAGGAAAATATCCTTGTAGTCAACAAGGTTTCCTATGATTGTGTCAGACTGAAAGATAAACCAAATCAAGTATTATCACTTTAAAATCTTTACATTTTTCAAAATAAACTTACATCCTATTATTTTGTGACTTATGAAATTTTTTATAATATTTACTTGGGTTGGAAAACTTCCAGGACACTTAGGAAAATGTCCTTGTAGTCAACAAGGGTTCCCAGGATAGTGTCAGACTGGAAAATTAACCAAGTGAAGTCAAATATTATGTTTTCAAAAGTACTTATGTCTTTCAAAGCCAAATATTCTTTCGAAAGTACTATCATTTTTTTTCAAAATTATATTAATATTTACTAGACCTTGAAAAATATTATGTTTCATAAAACACTTATTTTCGAAACACAGTTAGTACTTGCAAAATAGGCATAACATCTATATTTTCCAAAATAACATTCTTTCAAAAGTTATGCATTTTCCAAAAGTACTTAATTCAACATATTTTCAAAGGTACTTATATTTTTCAAAAATTACATAATTTTTGCAATATATTATTCAAAATACAATGCTTTCAAAAAAATTTTGCACTAAGTATTTTCAAAAAGAACCAAAGGTTTTTAATGTTGGTGCAAGTATTTTATTTTTTTGATGTATGACAAAGGGGGAGAGATGTGTGCTTAAGTTAGAAAAAAAATTTTCTCGAAGATCAAAAATGTAGTTTCAAAACCTATATCATTTTTTTCATTTTACCCCAAGGACAGTAAGTTAGCCCCTTAAACCAATCTAACTTAAGTTATTGTCAAACATCAAAAAGGGGGAGATTGTTGGTGCAAGTTGCATCAATGATATTACTCTTTAGGTGTTTTAATGTTTGACAATACACTTAAGTCAGTGATACAATAAATAGACAAAGAGGAGCAAAAGTGAAGTAACCAAAGCTGAAGAAAAGTCCTAGTTAAACTAGGCATCGAAACCCTAAGTCCCAGCGAAGGGCTGCTGGGCACCTAGCGAAGGGCTGCTAGGTATCGTAACCTTAAGACCTAGCGAAGGGCTGCTAGGCACCTAGCGAAGGGCTGCTAGGTATCGTAACCCTAAGACCTAGCGAAGGGCTGCTAGGCACCTAGCGAAGGGTTGCTAGGCATAGAAGACCTAGCGAGGGATTGCTAGGCACCAGGCGAAGGACCGCGTGGTAACAAAAACCTAGCGAAGGGCTGCTAGGCACCTGGCGAAGGACTGCTAGGTAATGAAGTCTTGGTCCGAGGGACTAAGAAACTTAGCTGAGCGATGACTAAGGACAGGAGTAGAGACGGGTCAGGGTTCGGGCGTCTCGAGATTCGGAGTAATCGGAGGCTAAGCAAAAGTCCATCCGAAGGACTGGGTGGCAACCGTCTCCTGAAAGGAGTAGGTGAAGGGCGAGTTCTCGGGGATAGGAACTCGTGCCGGTTCGACCTAGGGTTTCATGCAAATCTGAAGTCCGAACCAAGTCCTTAAGACCAATATTATATGTATCTATGCTTTGTGTTTGTGGATATTGCAGGTACCGAAGACAAAGCAAGCTGGTTGGAGGCCCTAAGCAGGGCGCCCTGATGCACCAGGGCGCCCTCATGCACCGGGGCGCCCTCATGCACCAGGGCGCCCTGGTCAACATGGTTTCGTTGCTGCGAGTACGAAGCAGTGGATAAGCGCTGACTGGGTTCAAGATGGGCGCCCGGAAGATCCGGGGCGCCCTGGTCAAAGCTGTTATCAGCTGCGGCGAGGTAGACGCAGGGATAAAGTTTGACCGAGTCATCTGGGGCGCCCCCAGCGTCCAGGGCGCCCCCAGCGTCCAGGGCGCCCCCAGGAGGCCTATATAAGGGGCTTCGACCCCTCTGCTTCAAATATAACTTCCAAGAACCATTCCAAGCTTTCTGACCAACTGAAACACGCTAAAAACGAGGCTCTACGACCGGGAGGCTCCAGGAGGAGGTGCGCGGCACTTCGGAGGTCCAGATCGACCGAGCTTCATACCTTTTCTCGTTGGTTTGCTTTTTAATTACTGTACTTAAATTTATATATTACTGCTTGTAATTTTGCACTGTAAGTCGGGTTTCTCCGCCTCCGGAAAGTCTGGAAAGGAGACCAATAGTGGACGGGCGTTCCCGTGCATAGGCCTTGGATGTACTGACCCTGGGGGGTTAGGAACCAAGTAAAAATCCGCCGTGTCACTGTCTTGGTTCTTTTCGTTCTATTTATTTTCCGCTGCGTTACTAACACTCTGAGTCTAGAACGAAAGTATTACGTGATTTCCGCGAAGATTTTTCACGGTCGATATTCACCCCCCTCTATCGACGGCACCGGTCCTACAGTGTTGTGTGACAACATTAGCACAATTAACCTAACCAAGAATCCAGTCCACCATTCTAGGACCAAGCATATTGAAGTGTGTCACCACTTCATTAGAGATTATGTTGCTAGAGGAGACATTGTACTCTCACATGTAGAGTCCAAATCGAACCTAGCGGACATTTTCACTAAACCACTCCCCGAGAATAAATTTAGTTTCTTACAAAGGGAGTTGGGAATGTGTCTTGCTTCATAGGATTAAGAGCATTTAAAACCCTTCATGATCAATTCAAATTGTTGGGAATAATTGGGTAACTTGGGGACATCTCACACACACTATAAGATTCACCAAAATGTTTTTGTTTGCTAGAAATGGGGTAAGATGCTAGGATCAACTTAATTTCTCAAAATGTCAATGCATCCCTTGAGAAATTAGGTTGACGAGACAATAATCACTATGGTGACCAAGTATGGGGAAAACCAATGCATAACATATATGTACTTGGCTCCATGATCATACTTGGATATTCCAATCAAGGAAACCTGATTGGAGACTTGAATTTGATACAAACTTGGGTGAAAATTGATTGCATGGTTGTGATTGAGTTTGGCTCCACTTGAGTGGAGCAAATTGATTGTTAAACCCATAAGGACCTTTTATTCTTCTTAAAGGATCCATTATAGTCAAGGGATCACTTCCAAGATCGATAATTTTCATCAGATCTTATCAGAAATCGATAGGGATTCTGAAACTGAAAGTTTCAGATCGTATCAGGAAAATCAGGGAGCCTGATCGGTCACCAAGCCGATCAGGAGTATGTCTGATTGGTTCAACTGGCCGATCCAGCCGAATTGCGATACCCCTCTGCAATCTCTTTGTGTTGGCCTGGATCGGTCCCCAGACCGATTTGGCTCACTGTGTGGATCGGTCCGCAAACCGATCAGGAGGCTCACAAAAAATTTCGAAAACCCACTGTTCGCTTTCTGATCGATCAGCCGATCGATCAGGAGTCTTCCTGATCGGTCGCCCAACCGATCAGGACTAAGCCAGTCCGATCAGGCCGGGCCCTGATCAGTCTGGGCACTCCCAGATCGAACGTTGATCCGTTCGATCACATTAAATTTCGGTTGGTGGACCGATCCACCAACCTATTAACTTCGTGTAAACCCTGCATCCCCAAGCCCTAGCGCCGAAACTCCTCATCCTCCGTGCAATCTACTCGTTGTGCGTGAGTTCTCCCTATGCTTCTTCCTCTTGCGCGTGAGTTTTAGGTTGGCGCTCGAGTTGTCCTGCAAATGTTTCCTACGAGCTCTTCTCCTTCCTACACCAGGTTAGGTGAGACTTGTGTGAGCTCTGCGGTGCGAGCTCTCCCTGTTTCTTCTACGAGCTTTTTAAAGTCTCTTTCTCGCTCAAGCTCTTGAGCTCATCCTCTGCGCAAGTTCTCCTTCAAGCCCTCAGGATCTTCTCAATCAACTTGATGGCACCAAAGTAAGCTTTTTGTGCGATTTTTTGTTTGGTGTTTATCATTCTTACAGTTATCATGTATTTGGGCTAATTATAATTTGTCTCTTAATGTGTTTTCTTTTTGTGGTGTGACCCTTTCCCTGCCATGATCCTACCATGACCTTAATCCTACTGATTAAACCTATTTTCATTTGAACATCTTCTATTATAATTTATGATCATTCGTGTGCTATGTATTTCTTCAATTTAAATCTATGTCTTGATTATAATCTCACTTCACTCGATCCAATCTATTGCCATGATTTGTTTCCAACATTTTAGAAAGTCATCTAAGGGAAAAGAACCCGCTGACGGGTCCTCCAAGGGCAAAGGCCCTTCATCATCTGCCCCTTCTCAAAGGCCTCAGCCTTCTTCGAGTTCCTATTTCCCTAACGCTGCTTGTGAGCAAGCATTCCAGTCCCGGACCTTCAAGTTGCTTCCTTGTAGGTCCATTGATGGACCTTTCTTGACTGAGCATTGTCCCTCCATTGTGGAAGTGATTATCTTCTACAACCTCGGCTTTCTCCTTTCCCTTGAGCGGACAATCAACTATGATCTCGTGTCCGAATTCTACAATAACTTGCAACAAGGACCTCAAGGAGGTTTTGAATTCACGACCCGGGTAGCGAAGAGGAACCTTGATTTTTCCTATGACATCTTGGCAGAGTATCTTGACGCTCGTCGATCGTCGAACTTTTATTCTATCTACCCAGAGCTTCCTGACCCCTTATTGCCTCCATTTGTGGACATCACCCCCGATGACATATATCAGCACTTCTTTGGCCATCCTCGACCAGCCAGCCTTGATGAGTTAGGGCCTGACTTTCTGACCTTTACGACCCTTCGTCTTTCTCCTACTAATTACATTCTGTTCAAGATAATCACGAACTGCATCTTGCCGATAACCTCAAAACCCCTGACTGAGATCCGACCGTATCACTGTCTAATGCTTTATGGCATGCATCGCCACCTTGACTTTGACATTATTGAGAGCATCTTTCAGTCGATCAGCCCAGTCGTCGCACTGTGTATATGTCGTTTGGTCACGTCATCACTGACTGGCTTATGTCAGTAGGTGTTGATGTAACCAAGGGTCGGACAGTGCCCATGGTTAGACAGGATTGCCGACTTGGCAGGCGGGCGTGTGCCAAGTCTGGCATCATCATCAGGGCTCAAGATCGGGCTCTTGTATGGAAGGACGGGCGGGGTCTTGGAGAGCTAACCAGGGAGCGTTATATATATTGATGATACATCTGATGACGACCCTGCTGAGGATTGATTTGATCTTGGTTTCATGATTTGTGATGACTGTTTTGACTTGATGGCGATATGTCTATGGTCTGACTATCATGTTTTTATGTTGTACTTGACTTTGATGTTGTATTATGCATCTAACTTTATGACTATCTTCTTGTATGCCTTGCCATGTTATGCTTACTGTTAGTTCACATGTCTGGTCATATGATAGAGATCTTCATGTATGTCTTGCTATATTATGAATTGCTATGCTTATTCTTACTCCATGTTCATATGATACATATGATTGTTTTGTCATGCTTTATATTTGTCATACGGTTTCATATGCTTTCGACATTCAATTCAAATCTTACCTTGTTTTGGGAAAACCCCTAGGATTGAGGGGGAGTATGGTTAAACTTAACAACCTCTAGACCCTTTTCGATGTTTGACAAAGGGGGAGAGTGTGGTTGGTTAAGTTTAGGACGATTACAAGCTTAATCATTGTAGGGGGAGGATCCTGATTCCCCTATGAGTGTGAAATTTACAACTATTGATTTCAAATCCCTAAACTTAAAATCGGGTTGTCAAACAACAAAAAGAGGGAGATTGTTAATACAGTCTGACTCTGATTGTTATTTTGGTGTTGACACCGATTTTAGTTTAGGTTGATGAGATGATTATGATTAAGTCCTGGTCGTGGACTAGGAATACCTAGTGGGACTAGGTTTGATGAAACCCTAGCTTGGAGGGCTAGGTGGATAAAATCCGAACTTGGAGGATTAGGTGTGGAAAAGTCCTAGCTTGGAGGGCTAGGTGGATGAAATCCTAACTTGGAGGGTTAGGTGTGGAAAGTCCTAGCTTGGAGGGCTAGGTGGATAAAATCCTAACTTGGAGGGTTAGGTGAGGAAAAGTCCTAGCTTGGAGGGCTAGGTGGATAAAATCCTAACTTGGAGGGTTAGGTGTGGAAAAGTCCTAGCTTGGAGGGCTAGGTGTGAAAATTCCTAACTCGGAGGGTTAGGTGATTGGAAGTCCCGGTGAGTGAAGCTGGGCACGGAGTCTTGGTCCGAGGGACTGAGCACGAGTCAGGGGAGGCTGGGAGCCAGTTCTCTTGACTTAGAGTGGGTTTGGCCTTGCCTGGATCGGTCTGGTGACCGATCAGGGAAGTTGGCATGGAGTTCCCTCGTGGATCGGTCTGGTGACTGATCCAGTGATGTCTGATCGGTCTGGTGACCGATCAGGGAACATACGGTGACTTTGGTAAACCTACTATTCGGCTCCTGATCGGTCTGATGACCGATCAGGGAGCAAACAGTTCACTTACTGCTTGGCTCCTGATCGGTCTGGTGACCGATCAGGGAGCATACAGTGGGTTTTGGGAATCTTACTTCTTGGCTCCTATCGGTCTGGTTACCGACCAGAGATACTGTTCGGATCGTTCTGGTGAATTAACGATCAAATGTCGTGAGTTCCTCACTATGACCGATTAGGGTGGGTCCTGATCGGTCTTAGCATGTCCTGATCGATCTGATGACCGATCAGGAGGTTTGGACTGCGATGCTGAGAAATCACCCTGCAAAGGGGTGGATCGGTCTGGTGACCGATCCATGACTTGGGAACGGTCTGGTGATCGGTCCCAGAGAAGTCACGATTTCTGATTACGCGTTGGGGACCGATCAAGATGGAGCATAATCGGTCTGAACCCAGCCTGATCGGTCTGGTGACCGATCAGGAGTCACTCTGATCGGTCCGGTGATCGATCACTTTAATTCAAACGCACTGTCAGACGCTCTAATCGCGTCTGATCGCACTCTGATTCCTACTAATACACTACTGATACTTGTTCTGAGCCCTCTGATGTTTGATCTTCTGTTGATTTGCTGCCCTAATGAGCTGCTAAGTGTGCAGGTGACTCAGGGACCATCCATGGAGAGTCAAACTGGGTATTTCGCTACAGCAGGTTTGTCCATTTGCTTCCGCAGGTTGTAACGTTCTCTGGCACGAGCTGCAACAGCTGAGGAGCTGATGACCTGGGGCTCGACTGGAGGGGTTTCAGTGAGACAAGAGGAGGTCAAGGGTAGCTGGCTGCTGCAGGTGAGCAGCTGGGAGCTGCTGCAGAGGAGCGTGTGACCTGGCGATGGAAGCTGGTTAAGCTGTGTACCGGAGCAGAGCTGAACAAGAGTTTTTGACGAAGTGCTAGAGTTCTTGTTCTCCATCATCAAAAAGCTTTTGCTCTACACTTGTGTGATTACTCTACTGTAAATCTTGAGCAACCTTGTGATACTTGAGCACTTGGGAAGAAGAAACAAGAAGCTTGGCAAGTCCATCAACAAGAAGTCACGAAGAAGGGAGTTCTTGCGTGAGATCTGTGCTGAGTGGAGCTCGATGAGAAGTTTGCTTGTGTTCTTGCGGTTCTAAGTGTTCAGTAAGGCTTCTTCATATGTTTCCTGTACTTAATACTTCATTCATATTGAAATGTTGTGGAGAGGTTACTCCATCGAGAAGGAGATTGCATTCTATCCGGATTTTCCAGGGCTTGATCTGCCGACGATCAAGGGATCGCCCACCTTAAGGGCACGCCAAGGAGTAGGGGCAAGTTATCCCCGAACCTTGTAAATGACCCTTGTTAGCGTTTGTAGTTTGCTTTACATTTCTGCATTTATACTCTGTTTTGTTTATGCTTCCGCTGTGCTACTAGCATTCAAGTGCAGAAGTTATAAAAGAAAGCGAATTTTGGTGTCTGACTACATTCACCCCCCTCTAGCCATCCAAGTTCCAACAGACTCCATGCACAGCTTCACTCACCGGGACTTCATTCAACCTAGCTTCACTCGCTAGGACCTGGCTTCACTCACCAGGGTTTCGGTCACCCGACTTCACTCACCGGGACCCGGCTTCACTCACCGGGATTTCATCCAACCTAGCTTCACTCGCTAGGACCTGGCTTCACTCACTAGGGTTTCGGTCACCCGGCTTCACTCACCGGGATTTCATCCAATCTAGCTTCAGTCGCTAGGACCTGGCTTCACTCACCAGTGTTTTGGTCACCCGACTTCACTCACCGGGATTTCAGTCACCTGGCTTCACTCACCAGGACCCGGCTTCACTCACCAAGACCCGGCTTCACTCACCGGGATTTCAATCACTCCGTGCCCAGTCCCCGACCAGGATTTAATCCGAATTCACTCAACCATACTTAAATCGGTATCAACACCAAAACAACAATCGAGCCAGACTGCATCAACATCATCTACTTTAACTCTATGAGAATGAAATTTAAGCAACTCTTAATTCTTGATCTAGTAAATTCTTTTTTATTTGAGAAGTGAGCATTAAAGAGGTCATCAGATACTTTAGTTGAATTCATAAGAACCGAAGCACCTCAGTCTGTCATACCGAGCAACACAAACACATCTCTTCTAGTGAAGGCAACTGATATATTTAGCATCTGAAACTTTTAAATTCTTAAATACAAGTTCCAGTTGTGAAACTTAAGAACGAATTATTATATGTGACCAAAATGAAAACAATATATAGTAAGTTTCTGATACTACTTGTTTTGCTAATAGTACTTAATAATTCATTCTTAAGTTTCACAATTGGAAGTTGTATTGAGAATTTAAAGGTTTCAAATGCTAAATTCTAATTTTGAAATATATTGACCAATATATCATTGATATGTTGCATATCTTGTATGTCCAAGAAAGTACCATATGAGGACTGTTTGATAATCGCTATGTGTTGATCATATAAAAATAAATAGATCCATGATGTCTTCTTTTCATTGTAGATGCTCCAAAAAAACTATTAAACTGATCTAAACATGCGATCCTAATATAGTTTCTGCCCAACATCAACTAAAGCCTACAATTTTAAATATTAAAATTATTAACAACCAAATTCACATTGGTGGAGGTTTTTCCAAATTCATATGCACATTGTTTTGAATATATCCAGAACAACAATAGTGATATTTGAAATCCAATGAAATTTGCATCCTAATTCGTCAATGAGATTTCAGACTTCAACAAATCAGTGTGTTTGTTAAAAAACGACATCTACACTCATAGGAAGCAAACACAAATACTAATGACTAAATATATTAATCAATGAATTTTTGTCAGAATCTACTAATTGACCTAGACAGGTCCGATTAGACCCATTTTAGGTACTGTGGGTTTCTAAGGCTGCAAAAGGTCTAACGGCGCCTTCCATTGCTTATTTCGACCTCTATAAAGGTGTTACATTGTCAGCTAACTTTCAGCTAGAAAGTGGTCTTGGTCTGCAAGAGACTAGTGTCATGTTGGGTCTAATCTAGGATTAGACCAGTCCTTGGTAGTGTTGATCTCCTGACACCGGACCCACATTGTTTCTTGAATATGTGCATGATACATATTTTTACGGATAATTGAGAAACATAGGTTGACACACCTTCTTACACCATTATAAAATGAGAGTATAGACGACAAACAAACCTCTAAACTCGAATGTAGAGAGTTGAACCAAGTCAATATGTGGGTTTCGTCGAAAACCCTAAGGGGTGTTTGGTAGGGGGTTATCGTTGATAAACTTGGTAGTTTATCAACCAAAACCTTGTTTAGTTTAGGTAATGAATGATACTCGATAATGGTGCATGCCCGCCACGTCAACAATTTGGGAATATAACCTAAAAATGGGAAATCTCGGAAGCATAAGGTTTTTCCTGATTCTGGGGTTAATAATTTTTTTCAGAAATACCCTCCATAAAATTACCCTTGCCCCACTTCCTTCTTCTCTCGCTTCTCATTGTTGATCGTCCCAATGGTGCCCATGGCACCCACTCATCGCCAACGCCACCATGGATATCGCAGAATGCTCTTTCTTGCCCTCCACAACATACTAGTATAGCTGCTTTCAAGCAAAGCCGAGGTTAGCATTAAATATTTTCCCAAATTAACCTCCGGTCAAGAAGGGAGAGGGCTAGGTGGCGAAGGGTGCGGCGAATGAGCAGGACCTATGTGCGCAGATCTCTATAGTGTTCTCCATTGCAGCAAGCATCAATGCAGATACAACCTCTACCTTGGACCCCGATCTCCTTGCTCTCGCTTTTGGGTAGTATCGTTGACGTTGGTGGCACTGCTACTGCTCAGCTCGTCACCCTGCTCATCTCGCAACAGACAAATCACAGATTTATGTTGCTTGTGAGGGTTCCATGAATCAGATGTTGGATGTGTGGAAGGACATTGTTGACACTCCTGAAAGTGAAATCAAGCCTCAGTAATAGCAAGCAAATTCTTCTACTGCTACACTCCAGTGTTAGCCTCAACACCCTCACCCAATAGTAACATCGTCTAATAGTTCTTCCCCAAACCCACCAAAACCAACAAATCAAGTAGTAGAGAAAGAAGGATAAATCAATAAAATGTTAAACTAGATAATTACATTACCTAGGTTGAACCAAACGATATTTTATTTTTCATAACCATGGTTATACGATTACTTGGTAATCACAAAACCAAGAAACGCATGATAACTTGAACCAAACACACTCTAAGTGAGTTGTCGCTATCTAAGAGAAACATAAAAAGACACTTGTGAATGCTTTATGTGTGGAACAATGTTGTTGTTGGGGATTTTTGCATGAAATACATTTAGTTTTATGATAAAAAAACATAGCAAAAGTGAAAACAATTTTCTAAAAAATTTCGCATACTAAAAAACAACAAGATCTAACATATGAAAGACATAGTCATAGATCAAAGAAGCTAGTATATGAATAATACTTTTCCTATGACGTTTAAAAGAAAATACATCAACTAGCAAATCTTACAAAACTTGCCCCCATTAGCATTCACACCGAGTAAACTTCAATATGACTTCATAAGCCACAAGTTGTCTCTTCATTTGTTACTAGCCAAAATAAAGAGATGACATGAGAGAAAAGGTCGGCGGCTCACAAGGTGTCACCTATGGTACACAAAAAGAATCTGGACAAATTTTGGCCCACTGCAATCAAGAGGCTCCGACTTGTTGATGAGCGTGGCACACGGAGATGGTCGGCGACAATCCAAGGAGCTCCGACAGAAAGGGGCAATGACACCTTGCTTGGGGCGGTGACACAAGGTTTGGGCGGCACCTTGCTTGTGCGACAAGAATAAGAGAAGAGGAGGAATAAGAAACCCTTAAAAAATTAATTCATCACTTTCTTATTCTAAGGAGAGGTATATATCTCTTCATTTGGACTAAGGAACATGTCATGACCCATGCCCGAGCTCAAGCCTAAGCCTAAACTCATGTCTCATGAGTAGGTACAACTTGTCTAGAATAGACATGACATATTAGTGCTTCCATCACGATAAATACT
Organism: Boesenbergia rotunda; assembly: GCA_024364735.1. NCBI lineage: Eukaryota > Viridiplantae > Streptophyta > Magnoliopsida > Zingiberales > Zingiberaceae > Boesenbergia > Boesenbergia rotunda. The sequence continues at coordinate 78,643 of JAGFNQ010004829.1, forward strand.
TTTCATATTTGCCTTTGCTTGATCCAACCAAACTTAATCTTTTTCTTATTTTGAGAATCTTATTCTCTAATTTATTATTAGGTCTTTAAGATATACTTGTAGTTTATGTGATCCAATAGGTTCCCAGTTATGTTGATCGTTCATAATTAATCATTAATTATGAATAGATCATGAGTGACACTTAGTAGTACATCACAATCCCTAATTGATTGAAAAATCATAATTGATTTCAGAACATCTTCTGAACTTTTCAGTAGCTACAGTTATTAGTAAGCATATTCTTTTCACTCATCTTATATCCACTTGGTTCAGAGCATAGTTTATGTGTCAGTTTCAACCAGGCTAACTATATCACACCTAGTCCAAGTTATAGTTATCCTATGAATTTGAATAACTCAAAAACACATGTCTAAAAAGACTATTCTCTCGACGTGTTTGTTTTAGCCAAAGATTTTGAGTAATAATTCTAACAAGAAACCATAGTATATACGTCTCATTTATAAAATGAGTGGTAAATCCTTAATAAAAGGAGTGGTCAAACACTTTTGGACATATTGACTTATACCTAATCATCCTCGACCTACACCTCTTAGGAGATGCTATGTCAAAATGTCAAAGTATAAGTCTCCATGACTAAGATAGTTTGAATACCTTATGTGGAAATTTGCACTCGTACTGCAATGAGATCTTCATCAACATATAAAGAAATAATAAAATCTCATAGTAGTTTACATCCAATAAATTAGTTACTCATAACTAGCATCCACATGCTAATTCTGAACATTCAATGCTTCCAACTAATGAGGATAGGTTGCTTGGATAAATCAATGAGTATAATATGTGTTAGTCTTATAAAATTGATGATATTTAATATTATGAATTCATCGATTAAGGAATATTTCGATACGTATATAATTACACATAATGAGATACTCAATAATTGTGATACAATCATAATTAGTCTCATGCTATGCATTATAGGGTGGATTTCATTAATTGAGTTTAAGATTAAATCAGATATATATAAAATACACACTCAAATAGTGAATCTTATTTATTAAATAAATAATACAATATTAAAGGTGATTGTCTTTAGGATACCTATCAAATATTACACTCATCGACTAAAATAGTGTCAGATTTTTTACTTTCGGAGGCATAATAGAGAAGAGATTAGATTTACACATGCGGTTAGAGAGGGAGAAAAATATGGAAGTTGCATACATCTGAAACATTGAAATTATTTTAAAATTAAAATATTTTAAATGTGACTCATATGTATTAAAAATCTCGAAAGAGGCAATTGATAGGAAGCATAGAATAGTGGCAAAGGCGATTTACTCATCCTCAGCGCCTCTGCCAATTCATCCCGGAGCCAACACGGAAAAGATAAATCACGAGGACTATTAGTTTGGACACTATGGTTAGTGTGTAAGGAGGACGGACATACTTTGTCAGATTTTAATTTTTAGACTTCATGATGATATTACTCAAGTATTAATTATCATTGCCATCCTTCCCTTGTATTCTCTTCGTTTGTATATCTATAATAGGATACAAGTAATGAATTTTAGGCATCCCGCAAAACGAAAAAAAAAAGTATAAACAAAGCAACAAAAAGGGTTTGGAGATTTTTTGTTGATCCATATATTATATATATGGATCAACAAAAATTTGGCATCTTTTACCAACTTGATGTTAAGAAATCCCCGCACCTAGAAATTCATTTCGTATAATTGAACCTTTTCAAACTCTTTCTTTTTAAGAACCAAAAAAACTTGTGCCAAAATAACAAATGCAAAGAAGAAAGTATATCTCGTGAAAATATAAGGAGAATAGAATGGAAATATCATATAGAAGTCATTGATAAATATCGAAGTGTGATATGAAAATTTTCAAATCTATGCAAGTGTCCATTAGTCAATTTCCGTTTTCTTTTTGCTCCAACGACGTGGAAATGAAACTTTTCCTTTCTCTTACGCCCTTTCCCTACAACATCCCTTTTCCCACTCTCTCTCCAAGATTATAGAAAACCACCGGGTGGTTTCCATAAATGTTCCCTCTTTGCTGGCATTTAAGACCGACGGAGCAATCCCAGACGTTCGATCGAGATCGTGCAGAGCGAATCGGGCGATCGAAAGAGATCCAGCTCGCGGTGTGGGCGCACTACCCAGTAACGCGGGTGATGTCAGAGAGCGATAAATGGATGGCTTTTATAGGTTAACACGGGCTATAAAAGGTGTGCCGGTGGGAAGCGATGGGGTGAGCTAGGCTAATTCGATCATGCTTATACATGCATTGTCCTAAGAGGGCAGATCTTGTCCTAAAGCCCTGTCCCATCCGTCTCACTCCCCGATGACAGCCGACGAATTATCCGATCACCGACGGCTAACGAATCGTCCTGAACAAAATTATACCCTGGGGGTACGATGAATCCGTCGGGATCGCCGCAATTGCGATCTCGCCGGATTCATCGTCGAATCCGACGAGATTGCAATTGCAGCGATTCCGACCGATTTACTGTTCTTCTAAGATATCATTTGATTCGGTACGACGATCAAAATCCATCGGTGGTATCCGATCGATGATCGTACGACTCACGCGGGCGTCGCCGGGAGCAGGACAGGTGCTTTTTTGAGACAGAGGATCCCAATTGCTGTTCTAACCTCTCTATCTCTCTCCTATGAGGAGGAAAGAAAGGGAGATAGGGGAGAATAAATCCTCTGTCCCCAATGACACTCTGTCCCCATATCTCAACTTGTCGACGATAACCGACGAATCCTCCAATTGTCAATTGGACACCACCAGCGGCCGGAGGCCGCCGCCCCGAACAAAACTATACCTTAGGAGGTACGGTGAACCTGTCGGGGATTGTCACAATTACGATCTCGTCGGATTTACTGTCGAATCCGGCGATATTGCAGTTACGACGATCGGAGACCGATTCACTGTTCTCCCAGGATATCGTTTGATTCAAGACGACGATCGGAGACTAATGATGGTGTTCGATCAACGATCGAAAGAATCGCCGATCATCGTCGATGAGTCCAAGACACGGAGACATGGAATGGACAGAGGATCCCGTTTAGAGATATAGAGAGAGGAGACAGTGCATAAAAAGTACATACAACGATATTAAATAAAAAATAATAAATAAAATTTAATAATATAACAGTCATAAAAATAATTTCGATGGTTAATAAAATTACGTGTGGAGAGAGAGATAATAATTACACGTCATAAAAGTACCTGTGACAAAATAAAATTAAATTAACTTGAAGATTTAAATATTAAAAAGGTTCTCTCTTTCAACCAGTAATGCTAATATTTTTTATAAACTGAATTTTGATTTAAGAAAATCTAAATTTGTAAAAACAGTTTTAAAAAATCAGATTTATATAAATCTTATACTCAAATGTTTTACCAGTCATACAACTCCTCTATTTTTTTTTTTGAAATTTGAATTACAATTTGTTTTATTAAATTTAAATAAAATTTTAAGTTGTTTAGTATTTTTATTTAAATTTCTGAAAAAAAACATAAAATTTAAATATTCTTATATGATAATATTTTTTACTTATAAAATTATTTAAACTTCATTTTGCAACTATAATAGAGCCGAAATAAAAAATATATGCCAAACCTTTTAATTAATTTTAATAGGCTCTTAAAATAATTTATATACTTCAAAGTGCACTTTTAATTTTTACGCAATATATTCTGAACATCCCCAACTCTTTAAAAACTCCTTAGTTATCATATATGCACCAAATCAAAATAAAAAATCTTATATATTTCTCCACTATAAAATAATCTCTTAACAATCTCTTAACAATTTTTACCTCTGTTCTATATTTTATATTATATATAATTAAAATTTTATAAAATTTAAATTCATAAATTATTATAATAAATAATATTAATAATTAAAAATATAAATTAAAAACATCCGGACCACGTCTCTTTTTAATTTTTGTAATTATTTTTTCATATATATAAAATTATTCTGACATTATCTATATAGTATTTTTCATAAAAATTACATAATTCTTATAAAAGACCTCGATTTCTCTCATAATCATTTTTTTACATTTGATATGCTTTAATATCTTATCATTCTTTGTTGATATTTTGTTCCGGACTTTAGAGACGTCCATATCAATACTCATATCTGAATTTGATGCTAAAGTATTCTCCCTGAATAGAAAAATATTCTTCCCTTCTTATTAGAGTAAAAAATAATTATGTGAAATATATTTTTTATATTCTCTAAGAACCTCATGTATATACTTGAATTTTTTATTTTTATTATTAACTTAACTTTTCATATTTCAATGTGTTCTCCAACATATTTTTATCACATTTTTATCACTCCAATCGCTTTGACAATGAATATAAAAACTATTATAAATTATAAAAATTCATTTATCATGGATACAAAATGATAATAATGTGATTTTAACCGCTAATAAATTATCATCAAAGTTCCAAGAAACCGATGATTCTTGTCAATAATAATACTTTTTAATTCAATCAAAAACATGAATGATAATTAAGAAAAAAAATATATAAGATAAAAAAATATCACAAATTGACTATCATGAACGATCAATCTTGAGATAAATACATACCAAATAGAGTTAAGACGACGTTATTTAAATTCATCAAAAAATTTTAATAATTTTAAAAATGTTAAAGATATTAAAAAATATATAAAATGCTGTAAAAATTTAAAAGATATTGAATGTGAGAGAAAACATAAGAACATTAAACATTAAAAGAAAATATTGAATTCAAAAGAAATTAATTTTCTTTCGTATTTAAAAAATTTATAAAAATATATTAAATTTTTTATAATCTTGAATACAAATAAACAATAAAAGAAAATAAAAAGAAATTGTGGAAGAAAAAAAGATAAATTAAATGAAAAAATAAAAAAATAAGATATATATATATATTTTAAAAATTAAAAAAATTAAAATTTTACTAATTAACCGTTGAATCTGACTTTTTTAATCTCTAAAAAAATATATATTAGAGAACAAATCCTCTGTCCCGAAACTCTCTGTCTCCGTGTCCCAACTCGCCGATGATAGCCGATTAATCCTCTGATCGTCGATCGGACACTACAGGCGGTCGGAGGCCGCCATCCCGAACAAAACTATACCCTAGGGGTACGGTGAATCCGTCGGAGATCGTCGCAATTATAATATTGCCGGATTCACCGTCGAATCTGGTGAGATCGCAATTGCGACGATCTCGACCGATTCACTATTTTCCCAGGATATCGTTTAATTCAAAGCGACAATCAAAGACTAATAATGGTATCCGATCGATGATCGGAGGACTCGCCAGTCATCGCCGGCGAGTTAAGACACGGGGACAGAGAGAAAATTAGGAGAGAAGATCTCGCTCGTCCCCTCGTACTCCTTGAGGAGCTCCAACTGTGGGTGCTCTTAACCATTCATAGAATAATAATGTACCCTATCCCCTAAAATCAAAACAACCTTCACTTAAAGATCATCTTTTCTCCCACCGGTCTCCTGTGATGATCAAGGGATTTTCTTGCTTCTTAGTCTCATAAACTGAAACGGAGCAAAGGAATTTTAAGCAACCTTTGGCGATCCAGTTCGTTTCTTGAAAGCTCTTCAAGGCTGTCATTTCCTGTGCAACTTTTTAAAATTTCTAAATTTGTATGCGCTTGTCTACTTAGATCAAAAAAAATTTAATCCTGCAACAGTTCATGTGAAATCGAGGTAATAAACAATAAAACGGAGGGTGTGATTCTAACGCACGCGATGAATGAATCTCACTGGAAACACAAGAAAAATCAAGAAACTGGAAAACAAAAATATTTTGTTTTCAAGTATTAAAGATTTTTTAAAACAGGCCAGACAAAAAACAGTTCCTTTTTGTAGATGTATATAGATCTGAGGAAGCACAAGCAAATAATCGAACGGATTAGCTTTCAAACTTCAACTATTTTAGTGCGAAACAGATTCTGAAACAGCAATGATCAAAGACTTTCCCCTTTTATTTGAAGTCCGAGAAAGTACCTCGGCTATTCTAAAACAGCGTCATCGTCGCCGATCAAAGGCCTGTCAGGGAAGGGGAGGGGTGCATGGAAACCATTGGAATGGGAGGAATTGGAAGACACCAGTTTTGAGGCGATCTGGAGGGGAAAAAAAAGGAGAGATGCACATCAAGCATGGATTTTTCCAACCCAGCCCCATGCCAACGGCTTCCAGGAACCCTTCTCCCGTTCCATCTTGCCTCGCCGCCGCCTGGTCTGCCCCTTCTGTGCTCGCCATCGATGCAGTTTTATAGATAGGGCTGTGGGTTATTCTCATTTTGGCCCTGCGATTTCATGTGTATCTCAATTTCAAGAAAGGGTTGTCGGCTGGATCCGGCCCACGTATTTTTTCCTTTTCTCGGATAGGTATACAGGATGAAGGTTTAAGTTGAATTTCATTTTTTTATATTCATCCTCATCTCCGTTTATTATACGGATACTTATCCCCCGATTGAATTTTTTTATTTTTTATTTTTCATCCTCAAACTTAAAAAGGAATCAAATATTTATCCTTGCCCTCAATATACTTTATACTAATTTTTTTCATCATTCCATCTAACCATTATCATTAATAAAAGCATATTAAAATTAACATTTTAACATCATATAATAAAAAATTAGATGTAAAATTTATAGCCTACTCTTAATTTAATCATATTTAATATAAATAAATTAAATATCAAAACATAGTTAGTAGATTTTGAAAAAAAAATTTCTTTAAAAATCTTTCGAGTCCCGCTTTATTCACCTTCCCCATGAAGGTTGACACCTCATAGGTAGCGATGATGGGGTCACACCAACCGTGAGTACCAAAAGCACAACAACTAGGGTTGTTTCAAGAGTCGATCCTTGCTGCTCTCCGCCTTGCTTCTACTACAAATGAAAATAACTAAAATAGAAAACTTAATTCTATATTCATTACAATAAGTATTTACATATTTATAGGTAAACATAACAAATTAGGGATTAATAAAAAAAGAAATAATATATCATTATAATCCCAAAATATTAGGTGACATTGTCTTCCTTAATTGTTAGCGATCATCTCTATTTGATATTGCCTTCCTTGATTATTAGTAAGATATTTTTCATTTGACACTTTCACCGTTTGACATCCATCCTCAAATTGATGATGATTGTTAACCAACATCAATTTAGATACAAGATATTCATGGCGTGCAAAAGACATGGGCTTAGTGAATAAATCAGCAACTTAATCATGAGATGAGACATGAACAAGACAAATAACTTTATCATGAACCAACTCTCGAATGTAATGACAATCAACCTCAATATGTTTGGTTCTCTCATAATGGACAAAATTAGTGGCAATACTTATGGCACTTATATTATCTCCAAAAAGAAAAATAGAATTAGCACAAGTGACTTCAAAATCAAGAAGAAGTCGTCGAAGCCATACAATTTTAGATCTAATGTAAGACATAGATCAATACTCAACCTTGGTGGAAGATTTAGACACACTTTCTACAAAATGGGTGAGACACCTAGAAAAACACACCAACCTATCATAGAGCAATGAGTATCTGTTGGTGCAAGATGTATCAGTGATGTCCTCCTCTAAATATTTCAATGTTTAACAATATGTTTAAGTTAGTAATATATTAGAAAAGGTAAGGGTTAGTCAAAAAATCGGTATCAAGGTAAACAAAGTCCTAGTTAACCTAGGCAATAAGTCCTGGTTCGATGAATTGGGCACTAAGTCTTGATCATGGATTGGGCACTAAGTCCTGGCCGAGGGTTGGGCACCTAAGACCTGATCGAGGGTTGGGCACGAAGTCCTGGTTCGAGGAATTGGGCACTAAGTCCTAGTCGAGGGTTGGACACCTAAAACCAGATCGAGGGTTGGGCACTAAGTCCTGGTGAGTGAAGATGGGCACTAAGTCCAGGTCGCGGACTGAGCACGAAGTCTTGATCCGGAAGATTGGGCAAAAGTCCAACCTGTTGATGCAGTCTGACCCTGATTGTTGTTTTGGTGTTGACACCGATTTTAGTTTAGGTGGATGATTATTGATTATGATTAAGTCCTGATCGGGGATCAGACATGGTATGGAAAATCCTAGCTTGGAGGGCTAGGTGTTGGAAAATCCTAACCTGGAGGGTTAGGTGTTGAAAATCCTAGCTTGGAGGGCTAGGTGTGTGAAAAGTCCTAATTCGGAAGAGGTGAGTGAAAAGTCCTAGCTTGGAGGGCTAGGTGAAAAGTCCTAACCTGGAGGGTTAGGTGCAAATTCTCATCTTAGAGAATTAGGTGAAAAAGTCCTGGCTTGGAGGGTCAGGTCCTAGCTTGGAGGGCTAGGTTTGGAAAAGTCCTAATCCGGAAGAGTTGGGTGAAAAGTCCTAGCTTGGAGGGCTAGGTACAAAGTCCTAGCTTGGAGGGCTAGGTGAAAAGTCCTAACTTGGAGGGTTAGGTGCAAATTCCCAACTTGGAGGGTTAGGTGAAAAATCCTTAGCTTGGAGGGCTAAAGTGTTTGGAGCCCCCTGGATCGGTCTGGTGACCGATCAAGGAGTTGGCACGGTGCTTCTTCATGGATCGGTCTGGTGACCGATCCAGCGATGACTGATCGGTCTGGTGACCGATCAGGGAGTATGCGTTTCACCCATTGCTTGGCTCCTGATCGGTCTGGTGACCGATCATGGAGCAAACATTGAGGTTGAGTTCCCTTGCTGAACTGCTCCTGATCGGTCTGGTGACCGATCAGGATCACTGTGCAGATCGTTCTGGAGAACGATCCAGTGTCGCAGGTTCCTCTCTATGATCGATCAGGACGGAGCCTGATCGGTATGGCCACGATCTGATCGGTCTGGTGACCGATCAGGAGGTTGCCTGATCGGTCCGGTGATCGATCAGGAGGGTTGGACTGCAAAGCTCAGAAATCGCCCGATAAAGGGGTGGATCGGTCGGGTGATTGATCCACAACCTGGGATCGGTCTGGTGATCGATCTAGGAGAGTCCAAAGAAATCGCAATTTCTAATCGAGCGTTGGGGACCGATCAGGACGGAGCCTGATCGGTCTGGTCCCAGCCTGATTGGTCCGGTGACCGATCAGGAGGCTCTCTGATCGGTCTGGTGACCGATCACTTTAATTCAAATTGCACTGTCAGACTCTCTGATCGTGTCTGAACGTATCCGATTCTTTGCGCTTAACATCTGATACATGATATGCTGTTTGATATGCTGCTCTAACACTCTGATTAAGCTGCAGGTGACAGGGGAGGATTCAAACACTCAAGGAGAAGTCAATGGAGGCTTTCCTTGGAGCAGGTTTGTCCGTTTTTCCATCTCAGGTGTTAGGACCGGTAGACGAGCTAGAGGGGGGGGGGTGATTAGCTCCGATTTGCTCCGTGATGATTTGTCGCGGCGGAAGACTCAAGCAAACGCTAACACTTAAGGATTTACTTGGTATCCACCCCGGACGGGTGACTAATCCAAGGATCCACTCTCCTCACTCTCTCATACACTATGAAATATCTCCTTCTTGAGGTGGAGAAACCTCTTACAAGCTTCCAATAAGATACAACAAGAATCTAAGCAAATACAAAATGAAATCTTACAAGATTTACAATGATAAGCTCAAGCTTTGCTTTCCTTGCTATCTTCAAGCTTGTAATTGCCTCTAGAACCTTGGAAATGCAGCAGCAATATCCTCCAAGGCTTCCCTTGAAATGGCACTGATGAAGGAGAATAAGGGGAGAAGTGTTGTGGCTCAAAACCTGCGTAAAAACCCTTATACCTGACGCCTAGGGTTTCCTAATCGATTACCCAATCGATTACCACATCATCTAGCCGTTCAACGGCTATTTTTCGAACCTTAATCGATTAGCCAATCGATTAAGACTGCCCTTAATCGATTAGCTAATCGATTAAGGGAAGGTTGAATCGATAACCCAATCGATTCAGCCACCTTCTGTTCTCGCAACAAAACTCTCTTAATCGATTACCCAATCGATTACGGTCAATCTTAATCGATTACCCAATCGATTACGGTTCTTCTTAATCAATTACCCAATTGATTAAGATCCTTCTTAATCAATTACCCAATTGATTAAGACCCTTTCTATTCTCGCGAGACAACAACCCAATCGATCTCCCAATCGATTGAGTCCAACCTAATTTGTGTTCATGGTCAACCCCTTTGACCAACCTGGATTTCTCGGTCAACCCCTTTGACCAATCTGGATTTCTCCATCCTAGCTCTCAACTAGGACTTAACCTGATTCCCAACCAGGTTTGTCTAACCCTCGAGTTAGGTCTAGTCTCTCGGTAGACTTCCACCTTGCCAGCGTGCGATCTACCCGATCTACCTGGACTTCATCTAGTCCCACTAGGTCTTTTCCCATTGTCAGCGTGCGATCTCCCTGATCCACCTGGACTTCACCTAGTCCCACTAGGTGTGCCTAGTCCCACTAGGTCTTTTCCCATGCCAGTGTGCGATCTCCCCGATCCATCTGGACTTCACCTAGTCCCACTAGGTGTACCTAGTCCCACTAGGTCTTTTCTCATGCCAGCGTGCGATCTCTCCGATCCACCTGGACTTCACCTAGTCCCTCTAGGTCTTTTCCCATGCCAGCGTGCGATCTCTCCGATCCACCTGGACTTCACCTAGTCAAGTCTCCAGTCAACCTTGACCCACTTGACATCATACGATATTCAAACATAATTATCAAACATCGAAACATCCAAACATAAGCTCACCAAGCTTATCAGACATCGGCTCACCCGAGCATAGTCAACCTAGGTCAACCCTGACCTAACCAAGATTGCACCAACATCAGGTTGCAACGGCTGAGCTGCAGTGTAACGCCCGCCCTTATATCTACTCTCGGGGCAGGGTCACGTACTATCATTCGTATAAATTTTTTTCTTCTCTTAAAGTACTAATAACAAAGTACTAAGCATGCTTGTTCAAAACTAACCTATAACATGATAGGTTCAACTCATAATATAATCAAGTATATGAGTAATCCAAGTGTAACATTCATTACTAAAGAAATGTTAACATAAGCATAATATTGTAGATATGAAGATCTTTATTTCCCGAGCCACCACCCCACACATCTTCAGCCCTCCTGCCTCTTCCTTTAGTTTAAGTGTCCCTTACCCTGATCTGCAGCATAAGACAACACATAAACTAGTAAGCACAAATGCTTAGTAAGATCCTGTCCTACTCGCAAAATCCATATCATAGAAAGATAAGAGAATAAATCACATTCAAGCATGGTAAGTGTTTAAGCATGTTAAACATCTAAGCATATTAACTTCATAGGAAGGTTTCTTTGAAAACATATAAACATAATACTTGAACATAGCATAATCATTAGGGCCCGGCTTGTACTTCATGTTTTGCGCGCGCCCCTAAATAGGAACGAGGTAGCTAATCCCGAACCACTAGGGTTTACTAGGCCTTCTCAAAAGTCCTTCAGCCTAGTATCATAATCATTTGACTCGCTTTAAGAGTCTATAGTACAAGCCATTACAAAATAAAATAATTATCATGTTCTTTATTTTCATAAAGTATGCTCTTAGTCCCAACCTTCTAGGGAAGCATTCTTTAGGCCCTAAGCCTTCTTCGTTCATGCCCTACAGGGCTCATTCTTATGCATATGTATGCATTCATAATCATGATAACTAGCCTAGTATAAAGCATACATTTCATAAGGGTGCCCCATGGGCTATAATGCATGCTCATACATAGATCTCCATAATCATGATAACTAGCCTAGTATAAAGCATGCATTTCATAAGGGTGCCCTATGGGCTATAATGCATGCTCATACATAGATCATAATTCAACCCCTTAAACATATCTTATATATGACAAGGTTGATCACATAAATCATATTCATATCATAGGAAGTGGTAGCATGCTTCATGGTTTAATCGAATGATTCTTAGCCCTAAACTAAGGTTTGGGCTGAATGTCCTAGGGTAGGGGTAGATTAGGTTTTTGACATCAAAACATCCCCTACAAGCATCACACATATATATATATATATATCATATATCATACTATAGCATGCACCATGGGAGAAAATCAAGCAACCCTAACCCTAATCTAGGGTTGGCCGAAAGTCATCACTAGGGAAGTCCAAGTTTTTCCAATCAAGCATTCCATTTGTTCATCACATGCATTCACATATCATCTCCCTAACATAATCATATCACATAGGATAATTTAACCTTTATAAACCTAATATTTCATGCTTGGCCGAATATCACATGCTAGGGACATTTAGTTTCCAAATCAATATTCCATTTAAACATTACTTGCATATACATATCATCATCCCAAACATAAGCATATCTCCTAGGGTACATTTCATACAATCATCACATATATAGGCATATGATCTTACTAAACACAATCATAATCTCATAGGGTAAGTTGTCCTTCACAACCTCATGTTTCATGCCTTGGCCAAATGTTACATGCTAAGGAATCCAATCAAACATTTCCTTTGAATATCACATGCATATACATCTCATATCATTTTACATAAGCATATCACATAAAATAATTTAACCTTCACAAACCCTAAGGTTTCATGCCTTGGCCGAATGGTGTAGGGTAGGGAAACTAGGGTTTTGAAATTAAACCTTCACACAAGCATTTATTCAAACACCTTGTCTACACTACTAGGCATAGATTCATCATAGGCAAATCAAGCATCCCTAAACCCTAATCTTCCTAGGTTGGCCGAATGATGTAAGGGTAGGGTAGGCTAGGTATTTGACATCCAATCTTCACACAAACATTTATTCAAACACCTTACCTACACTACTAAACATGGACACATCATAGGATAGCAAACAACCCAAAAAGCCTAACCTTTCTCCTCTTGGCCGAAAGTTGTAGGGTGGCTAACCCTACTTTTTGTTATCACAACATGATGGGAAGTCATCATACATATGTACCCTAAGTCCCAAGGGTCTCCTCATGCATCAAAAAGTAGCCAAGACCTCCCCTTAAGGGGGTGGCCGAAACTCACCTAAAGGGAAGACTCCCTTTTTCCAAAAGCAAAACACAAAGAAAACATACATTAACCATTACACTGCAGGCGAGGGGATACTTACATCCTTTCGCTTGAGATTCTACTTCTTTAAGTCCCTTAGGGTACCCTTGGTTGAAGGAGAAGTGAAGGTTCCTCTTACTCTTTCTTCTCTAGACTCCTTGGCCCTAATAGAGGGCAAGAGCCTTCTTCCTTCCAATCCCCTAGGATTAGAACCCTAGGGAGCACTTTTCGAAAAATGGAAAAGAGGAGAGGAGAAGAAGGAATTTCGGTGGGGAAGAGAAAAGGAAGAAGAAGAGGAAGTTACTCACACCTCTTCCCTCTCTTATTTATACTTTTCTCATGAAAAGACATGTCTCTTCACTATTACACGCTTAACAAGCATGTTTCTTATTCTCTCAACAAGAAACAATGCTTGGTGTAGTGGTTAAGACATGGTGAGTGCAACTAGGAGGTTCAAGGTTCGATCCTTGCTTCCTCCTTTCTACACTTTCTTTTTATTACCTTTTGCACTAATCCACATCAAAGCCTATTAAGCCAAATCCATCATGATATTTTATAATAATTTTTCCATGAATTCATAACATTATTTACATAATATTTCATGATAATTTCCCATGAATTCATAATATTATTCACATAATATTTCATAATAATTTTCCATGAATTTCATAATAATTTTCCATGAATTCATAATATTATTCACATAATATTTCATAATAATTTTCCATTAATTCACAATATTATTCACATAATATTTCATAATAATTTTCCATAAATTCATAACATTATTCATGGTAAAAATTGGGGTGTTACAATCCTACGCACCTTATAAAAAGTTCGTCCCGAACTTTAAAACAATTCCCAGGTACTTAAATTGTGAAAATTGGGGTGTTACAATCCTACGCACCTTATAAAAAGTTCGACCCGAACTTTAAAATAATTCCAGATACTTTAATCGTATTGCCTCCTCTCGTTCCTATGTGGCTTCTTCGAATTGCTCGTTCCGCCACAGAATCTTTACTAAGGGTACTTCCTTGTTCCTTAGCTTTTTAACTTCCCGATCTAGGATCTGGTACGGTCCCACATATCTCGGACTCAGCTTCCCTCTCTTCCCGAATCTCATCACCCCTTTCATAGGGGCCACTTTTACTCCTTCCTTGGAGATAACATGTCCCAAGTATGATACTTGATCGAGCCAGAACTCACATTTGGGAAATTTAGCATACAGTTGTTCCTTCTGAAGAATCTGTAGTGCTATACTCAGGTGTTCCGTGCCCGATAGTCGATACACATTCGCATCGACCCATCCTTCTTTTTCACGAACAGCACGGGAGTTCCCCATGGAGAGTGACTAGGGCGGATGAGTCCCTTGTCAAGCAACTCCCGTAACTGTCCCTGGAGTCCTATCAGCTGCGTTTGTAGCCTTGGATCGATTTGAACCGTATCTTCGATCTCAATTCGATTTTGTCAGCTACCTGGTAGTTTATGGGGACTTCTTAGTTGATACTCTCGTCTTCTTTTTTTTTTTTATTGCCATGTGTAGCCAGTGATCCTTTACTTGCTGGTTTGAAGCGATAAGTTTCTGTTTTTTTTTCAATAATTAACTTAGTGTTCTTGGTTGGAAGACTATCTTTCTTTTACGGCACTCGATTGAAGCGCCGTATTTACTCAGAAATCCATGCCCAATATAATGTCATAGTCTTGCATGCCCAGCACTATCAGATCGCTATAGAGTTCCCTCCCAGCGATCCTGATTGGTGTGGCACGCATCATATGGGTAGATGGTATAATATCTCCCGAGGGTAAGGTAGTAAGAACTTGCAGTTCATAACTTGAGGGGGTATATCTCGTTGAGTGGTGGTGCTGTCTCGTTAAGTGGTGGAGGGGCAGTCCCATTAAGACGGTTACTACGTCTTCTAGCCATCTTCATAAGAAATGAGACTAGTATGAGGTAATAGTTATTCCTACATCCACGCATAATTAACTAGGAGTAGCACATACTATCATGCATAAAGGAAGTATCGTTCATGTTCACATATCTTACAATTACTTATCATTATCTATCATACAGGTGATAAATAACTATATAAGACTTAACGCTACTTTCTCTTGTTATGCAAGTATAAATCATCTCTATACATAATCATTACTGTACATGAAATAAAGTAAAGTGAGTTTAGGATTTCTTACTTGGAAGCGGCAGGATGAAGCTTGATGTGTGTGTGGTGGAGGGGAAAACTGCTCTGATACCAACTGGTAACGCCCGCCCTTATATCTACTCTCGGGGCGGGGTCACGTACTATCATTCGTATAAATTTTTTTCTTCTCTTAAAGTACTAATAACAAAGTACTAAGCATGCTTGTTCAAAACTAACCTATAACATGATAGGTTCAACTCATAATATAATCAAGTATATGAGTAATCCAAGTGTAACATTCATTACTAAAGAAATGTTAACATAAGCATAATATTGTAGATATGAAGATCTTTATTTCCCGAGCCACCACCCCACACATCTTCAGCCCTCCTGCCTCTTCCTTTAGTTTAAGTGTCCCTTACCCTGATCTGCAGCATAAGACAACACATAAACTAGTAAGCACAAATGCTTAGTAAGATCCTGTCCTACTCGCAAAATCCATATCATAGAAAGATAAGAGAATAAATCACATTCAAGCATGGTAAGTGTTTAAACATGTTAAACATCTAAGCATATTAACTTCATAGGAAGGTTTCTTTGAAAACATATAAACATAATACTTGAACATAGCATAATCATTAGGGCCCGGCTTGTACTTCATGTTTTGCGCGCGCCCCTAAATAGGAACGAGGTAGCTAATCCCGAACCACTAGGGTTTACTAGGCCTTCTCAAAAGTCCTTCAGCCTAGTATCATAATCATTTGACTCGCTTTAAGAGTCTATAGTACAAGCCATTACAAAATAAAATAATTATCATGTTCTTTATTTTCATAAAGTATGCTCTTAGTCCCAACCTTCTAGGGAAGCATTCTTTAGGCCCTAAGCCTTCTTCGTTCATGCCCTACAGGGCTCATTCTTATGCATATGTATGCATTCATAATCATGATAACTAGCCTAGTATAAAGCATACATTTCATAAGGGTGCCCCATGGGCTATAATGCATGCTCATACATAGATCTCCATAATCATGATAACTAGCCTAGTATAAAGCATGCATTTCATAAGGGTGCCCTATGGGCTATAATGCATGCTCATACATAGATCATAATTCAACCCCTTAAACATATCTTATATATGACAAGGTTGATCACATAAATCATATTCATATCATAGGAAGTGGTAGCATGCTTCATGGTTTAATCGAATGATTCTTAGCCCTAAACTAAGGTTTGGGCTGAATGTCCTAGGGTAGGGGTAGATTAGGTTTTTGACATCAAAACATCCCCTACAAGCATCACATATATATATATATATATCATATATCATACTATAGCATGCACCATGGGAGAAAATCAAGCAACCCTAACCCTAATCTAGGGTTGGCCGAAAGTCATCACTAGGGAAGTCCAAGTTTTTCCAATCAAGCATTCCATTTGTTCATCACATGCATTCACATATCATCTCCCTAACATAATCATATCACATAGGATAATTTAACCTTTATAAACCTAATATTTCATGCTTGGCCGAATATCACATGCTAGGGACATTTAGTTTCCAAATCAATATTCCATTTAAACATTACTTGCATATACATATCATCATCCCAAACATAAGCATATCTCCTAGGGTACATCTCATACAATCATCACATATATAGGCATATGATCTTACTAAACACAATCATAATCTCATAGGGTAAGTTGTCCTTCACAACCTCATGTTTCATGCCTTGGCCAAATGTTACATGCTAAGGAATCCAATCAAACATTTCCTTTGAATATCACATGCATATACATCTCATATCATTTTACATAAGCATATCACATAAAATAATTTAACCTTCACAAACACTAAGGTTTCATGCCTTGGCCGAATGGTGTAGGGTAGGGAAACTAGGTTTTTAAAATTAAACCTTCACACAAGCATTTATTCAAACACCTTGTCTACACTACTAGGCATAGATTCATCATAGGCAAATCAAGCATCCCTAAACCCTAATCTTCCTAGGTTGGCCGAATGATGTAAGGGTAGGGTAGGCTAGGTATTTGACATCCAATCTTCACACAAACATTTATTCAAACACCTTACCTACACTACTAAACATGGACACATCATAGGATAGCAAACAACCCAAAAAGCCTAACCTTTCTCCTCTTGGCCGAAAGTTGTAGGGTGGCTAACCCTACTTTTTGTTATCACAACATGATGGGAAGTCATCATACATATGTACCCTAAGTCCCAAGGGTCTCCTCATGCATCAAAAAGTAGCCAAGACCTCCCCTTAAGGGGGTGGCCGAAACTCACCTAAAGGGAAGACTCCCTTTTTCCAAAAGCAAAACACAAAGAAAACATACATTAACCATTACACTGCAGGCGAGGGGATACTTACATCCTTTCGCTTGAGATTCTACTTCTTTAAGTCCCTTAGGGTACCCTTGGTTGAAGGAGAAGTGAAGGTTCCTCTTACTCTTTCTTCTCTAGACTCCTTGGCCCTAATAGAGGGCAAGAGCCTTCTTCCTTCCAATCCCCTAGGATTAGAACCCTAGGGAGCACTTTTCGAAAAATGGAAAAGAGGAGAGGAGAAGAAGGAATTTCGGTGGGGAAGAGAAAAGGAAGAAGAAGAGGAAGTTACTCACACCTCTTCCCTCTCTTATTTATACTTTTCTCATGAAAAGACATGTCTCTTCACTATTACACGCTTAACAAGCATGTTTCTTATTCTCTCAACAAGAAACAATGCTTGGTGTAGTGGTTAAGACATGGTGAGTGCAACTAGGAGGTTCAAGGTTCGATCCTTGCTTCCTCCTTTCTACACTTACTTTTTATTACCTTTTGCACTAATCCACATCAAAGCCTATTAAGCCAAATCCATCATGATATTTTATAATAATTTTTCCATGAATTCATAACATTATTTACATAATATTTCATGATAATTTCCCATGAATTCATAATATTATTCACATAATATTTCATAATAATTTTCCATGAATTTCATAATAATTTTCCATGAATTCATAATATTATTCACATAATATTTCATAATAATTTTCCATTAATTCACAATATTATTCACATAATATTTCATAATAATTTTTCATAAATTCATAACATTATTCATGGTGAAAATTGGGGTGTTACAATCCTACGCACCTTATAAAAAGTTCGTCCCGAACTTTAAAACAATTCCCAGGTACTTAAATTGTGAAAATTGGGGTGTTACATGCAGACTGGAGCTGAGACTGGAGCTTAGCTGAGGGAAGCTCAGGGAGTCCAGGGATAGCTCAGTGGTAGCTGGCGTCGGCAGATGAGCAGCTGGGAGCTACAGGGATGGAGTCATCTGATGCTTGGTGGAGAAACAAAAGAGAGTAGAAGACTTCGGTTGAAGTAGAGTTCTAGAGTTTTGAGTTCCAAGTGTTCGAGCTTGCTGAAGTTCTTGCTGCGATTTTGTGTTCTCCACACTTGACTTGCTGTGTGCGTGTGCTGTTGATTCTTTGAGCAAGTCATTGAGATCTGAGGAGCAACCAACTCTTACGTGAGTGCTTGGAGGAAGGAACAAGGAGCTTGGAGTCCAACAGAGAAGACACGAAGGAGGGAGTCCTTGTGTGAGATCGTCGTTGGGTGGAGCTCGGAATATTCTTGCTGTGTTCTTGTCCTTGCTGAGTGCTTGAGTAAGATCTTTCTTGTTGTTTCATTGAGCTTAAACATTTATCTATGATTGAAATGCTGTGGAGAGGTTTCTCCACCGAGAAGGAGGTTGTCTTCTATCCGGTGCTAACCGGGGCTTGATCTGCCGACGATCAAGGGATCGCCCACCTTAAGGGCACGCCAAGGAGTAGGGGCAAGTTATCCCCGAACCTTGTAAACCCTCCTTGTTAGCGATCTTGCTAGTTGTGTCTGCGTTGCTTTCGTTTTCTGTATCCTGCTTACTCTGTGATTATTTCTTCCGCTGTGCTACTGATCAGTTTGAGTGCAGAAAATCGATTTGTGTCTAAGGCAAAAGTGATTGGCTATATTCACCCCCCCTCTCTAGCCATCCGGTTCCAACACAACCGAAGGAGCTGGTTGGCAAACTTCTCCTGAGAGGAGTAGACGAAAGGCGTGTTCCCTGGGAAGGGAACACTAGACATCGATTCGACCTAGGGTTTCGCGAGAAATCCAAAGTCAGAACCATTCGTTAAGACTAAGATTATATATGTGTTTGTCTTGTGTTTGTGTATCTTGCAGGTACCTAGAATTGGAGGCAAAGGATGTGAACAAACACACAAAACGGTCTGGAAAACTGCTCCTGGGCGCCTGAATAGATACAGGTGCCCCCAAGCATTCAGGCGCCTGGATGAATCAGGCTCCCAATAAGCTCTTGGGCGCCCATGATAGGCTAAGTTATCAGCTACGCGAAGTTCGCATTCCGGATGAAATTTTGACTGCCAATGAGGCGCCCCAGAGGCTCTAGGGCGCCTAACAAGAAGCTATAAAAGGGGCAACGACCCCTCAACTTAGAACATCAGATGCGACATCATTCTAAGCATTCCGAGTGACGATAAAGCGCTAGAGATGAAGCTCTAAGACCAAGTGATAGATCGACAGGCGCTGCTAGAGGGGGGGTGAATAGCAGTTCTCTTTGAATTCTCTACAAGATTGTTAGTGCAGCGAAAACAATAATATGCAAAGGACAAGAAAGAACAATGCTAACAATCAGAATTTTCTTGGTATCCACCAAAATGGGTGACTAATCCAAGGATCCACGCACGTACTCCACCTTCACTATGAAAAATCTCCTTCAGGTGGAGAAACCTTTACAGCGATGATGGGGTCGCATTGACCGTGAGTACCAAAAGCAAAACGACGAGGGTTGTTTCAAGAATCGATCCTTGCTGCTCTCCACCTTGCTTCAACTACAAATGAAAATAATTGAAATAGAAAACTTAATTCTATATTCATTACAATAAGTATTTACATATTTATAGGTAAACCTAACAAATTAGGGATTAATAAAAAGAAATAATATATCATTATAATCCCAAAATATTAGGTGACGTTGTCTTCCTTAATTGTTAGCAAGATCTTCTCTATTTGATATTGCCTTCCTTGATTATTAGTAAGATATTTTTCATTTGACATTTTCACCGTTTGACATCTACCCTCAAATTGATGATGATTGTTAACCAACATCAATTTAGATACAAGATATTCATGGCGTGCAAAAGACATGGGCTTAGTGAATAAATCAGCAACTTAATCATGAGATGAGAAATGAACAAGACAAATAACTTTATCATGAACCAACTCTCGAATGTAATGACAATCAACCTCAATATGTTTGGTTCTCTCATAATAAACAGAATTAGTGGCAATACTTATGGCACTTATATTATCTCCAAAAAGAAGAATAGAATTAGCACAAGTGACATCAAAATCAAGAAGAAACCGTCGGAGCCATACAATTTTAGATCTAACAGAAGACATAGATCAATACTCAACCTTGGTGGAAGATTTAGACACACTTTCTTGCTTCTTACATTTCTACGAATTGGGTGAGACACCTAGAAAAACACACCAACCTATCATAGAGCAATGAGTATCAACACATCCTATATAATCTGCATCAAAAAATGCTCGTGGAGTGAGAGGTGTGTTGGAAGGAAAAAATAATTCACGATCACAAGTGTCTTTGAGATGGCGAATGATTCGATAAAGTGTTGAGAGATGACGATGTCGAGGTTGAGAAAAAAATTGACTGACAATCTAAACAGCAAAAGATATATCAAGACGTGTGATGGTCAAATAAACAAGATTGCCCACCAATTGTCGATACAAAGTATGATCAGAAATAGGTGCACCATCATCACATTTTAATTTCAAATTGAGTTCCATAGGAGTTGAACAAACTTTATCATAATCAAATTTGCTAGCTTGATCAAATCATCAATATACTTGCACTATGCAAGAAAAAGACTATAAGAGGAATAAGATATTTCCAACCACAAAAAATAAGTAAGGGCACCAAGATCTTTCATATGAAAAGAATCATGAAGAAACCATTTAAACTCAAGAATCCCCTATGCATCACTACCTGTGACGACCATACCATCTACGTAAAGAAGTAGAATTATAATACCACCAAAGGAACGATAAGTAAATAGAGAATAGTTGTTTGAACTTTATTGAAAAACAACTGAACATATAGTTGAGTGAAAATGTTCAAACTAAGCTCAGGGTGCTTGTTTAAGACCATAAAAAAATATATTAAGTTTACAAACTATATTAGAATTACTAAGAAAATAACCAAGGGGGAAGTCCATATAAATAATTTCCTTCAAATATTCATGAAGGAAAATATTCTTTACATCTAATTGGTACAATGACCACTGTTTGCATGATGCAATAGCAAGAAGTGTTCGAACTATAGTCATCTTGGCAACTGGAGCAAACAATTTTTCATAATCAATCTCATATTTCTGCTTGATGCCTTGAGGTACCAAACGAGCTTTGTAGTGATCTATAATACCATCAAGCTTGGCTTTAATAGTGTACACCCATTTACTACCTATGACAGAAGTATCAGAAGGTCATGGGACTAATCCCAAGAATGATTTGCAATCAATGCCTCTATTTCCTCATTTATTGTCCTTTTCCAACATGCTTATTCCATTGCTTGCTTATAGGTAGAAGGAATCACAACAACATTCAGAGTTGTAAAAAGAGTTAAACGGTTAGGTGGCTTACCACAATTGACACAAGTGGATCTTTTCAAAGGAGGCAAGGTAAGTGGCGGTGCATCACTTGGAACATCAGTGGATGAATCTTCGAGCACATGATCAGGAAGTGACATAATAGGCGTAACAGGAACATCATTAGACGAACCAAAATTTGAAGGATCCAAAAAGTTGTATAAAATAGAAATGGAAGAATATAGAGTTGATGCATTTGAGGAAGGATAAAAATACAAATTTGCATAAAAAAATGGCATTACTAGATAACCGAGTGTGATGAGATTGAGAATCATAACAAATATAACCTTTTTGTTTGTCAATATAACTGATAAAAACACATTTAGTAGTCTTTGTAAATAGTTTATATTGTTCATGGGGTGGAAGCAACACAAAGTAAGTACATCCAAAAATACGAAGATGCATGTAATGTAAAATACGGGGAAAAAAATAAAAATAAAAAATAAAATATATATATATATATATATATATATATATATTAATATATATGTATAGGAATATATACAATTAGAGGGAAAATTTTGGAATAATTTTCCTGAATTTTTGGAAATATTAGTAGGGAAAATTGGATGCCAAATGAGTTGGTTTTGAATTATTTTAGGAAAAAGTGAATTTTCGGAATATATATATATATATATATATATATATATAGTTATAAAAGGAAAAGTATTAATTATACATAATACCCTTTCCTTATACCTCCCTCACTAGCCCTAGCCCAACGCAGCTGACCCCTTTTGTTTCTTCTTCCTCCCCTCGCGAAGCCGCAGTCGGCGCACACCCGACGCCTGCCCTAAACCGCAGCCGCCCGACCTCTTCTTCTTCCTCCCCTTCGCGCGTGCCCTAGCCACGGCCACACCCGATCTCTCCTTCCTCCCTAGCTCTCCACGCACGCGACCACGCTTCTCCAGCCGAGCCATGGCGACCTGGGGCACGGCGGTGAATCGGGCAGGGATCAAGGGTTGCAACGGTAAGAGTTGTTGTTGGATTCTGATTGAAGAGTATGTGTTTCTTGGTATTGATCTGATCTAGCTTTTGGATGAATTCGAGTTGAATTTGAGCTCCTTGTTTCTTTGTCGTGTGTTCTAGTTTTGGAGTTTGATTCGGGGCTATGGATCAAGTATTGGATTGCGGATCTTGGGTTTGGATTCGTTGGGTTGTTCTTGAGGTTGCCATCCTGTGGTTCAATTTTTGTTTTTGAAGAATTAGTGGTGTCTCAGCTGTGGTTAATTAGAGTTGGTTTTCAATTATTTCTGATGTTCAATCTCTGCCGTGTTCTTCGATGTGGTGGTTGATACGAGTTGAGTTTTGGGAGTAAGCTTGCGGATGAAATGCTACTTGATATGTTGTGGTGGGGGTAGCAGAGAGTGTTGTGGTTGTTTGAGTCGATTGTGGTATACTGATGGGTTCTGTTCTTGTGAATTTGTGGGTTGTTTGATCAGTGTTGTGTAGGAATTTGATTGGGCATTTGCTAATCGATCATAGTTAAAATTTTCCATTTTTTTCTTGGTCTGTTGAATCGGTTCTTGGCAGTGTGTCCCTGTTGTATAGTGACAATTCAGAGAAATTGTAGGGATGTATTAGCATTCTTTGTTTTGTGTGTGTTTGATCTGCTTCACGATGTTTCGAATTGAGTTTTTGAGCTCAATCTCAGTCTTGTGGATTATCTGATCTTGGGTTTTCAGATATGGGTTTATGATTGTTGGGATTAGTTAATGATCGAAACGATAAAGAGTTCGTCCTAGTGGGCTCTGGGATTTATTTTAGGTACTCGTTGAATATTATAATTATCTAAATCATGTATATTGGTACAGGACATTGATTGACGATTACGGATACTTGGACGAGAGTTCTCTGCATTTACGGGCATATATTTTGGAGGCGGGTACCCTTTGACTTATCTTTTAGATATTGTCATATTGCTATGCATGGTTTGTTATAGATAACAGTAAGATTGTATGCTATATCTGCCTTAGTATACCTGCATTTGATATATGTTGCTTATCCTTGAGTTTATCTCCCGTTTAGCTTCATACAGCCTCAATAGTTGCCATGTATATATATATATATATATATATATATATATATATATATATATATATATATATATATATATATACATATATATATATATGTTTATAGATGTAGAGATATGATCCCTCTTGCATTTTGACATTGATAGATCACTGGTTACTTTTTCAGTATATCTAGTAGATTACTTGTATTCCATAATATAGGATTCAGATCTATACCTAGCACACGGAGGTGTTAGTTGAGGACTTGGTGGGTATATATGTGTTTGGGTCATGCACCATCCTTGCATTATTGCATACTGACGATCATCGGCTCCTATGTAGTCTGAGCACATCGTCAGTTACATGAGGATATGCACACACATCCACTCAGGGGTAGTGGCTACCATAGGGTGTGTGCATTTGCCCTGTATTGCTCCGCACGGTCACTATTTAGAGGGTGGTTCCGGTGCGTGGTAGCAGCCAGGGATCCCTTCTCGTCCTGAGACACGAGAAGATGAGAGCTAGACTCCCCCATTGCTTGGGGTAGGAGATAGACCTCCGCCAGCATCCTGTCCACTCGGTCACACAGGAGCAGTGATAGCAGAGTGCGTACAGTTGTCATAGCTCTACCCTTTCGGACATTCATTTATGAAAGGTGGACGATGATCTGACTGGTGTCAGGGGTGACACATATCATTGCACCATGTGCATATTTTGCATCGTGCATTGTTTGCTGCATTTGATTTCTGCACTTGATTGACATGCATATACTGGATACCTGTTTATCTTGGATTATTTGTTATACTTGTTCCATAGGGATTTATTTCACCCTCTGCAGGATAGATGGATTCTGGTATGTATCTTTATTCAGTATCTTCAGTATACCCTTTTCTATTGTTCATATGAGACTGTATCAACGTAGACTCCTATTGTTATTATAACGTACTATGTATATCTGCTGGGTATTCGCTGAGTTTATGGACTCACACCGTTGCCATATATTTTTATTTTCAGGCTGAAATACTTGGAGTCGCCAGAAGAGCCTAGCAACCAGTCCCTACCCATCGCGACGACAGAGTTTTGTTTTTGTACTTGGCGATGTATTTATTTCATATTTCTTTTAGGACTTTGTATATGTCTTGTGTGGGTTGTAGTGTGTCCTAAGGGGTTATGTATTGATTGATTTGTCGTAAGTCGGACCGGTCCGCAGTCAGGTATGATTTACTTAGTTGTCTTGTGCTTTTATGTTGTGTTTATCTATTTTGGAGGCTTGAGGCCAAATATATATTGCGTGGGATGTTTGTATTGTGTAAATTGTCCGTCGGACATGGGAGGTGCTGTCCGATTTTCTATTGGATCAGCGACTCCTAGGTCTCAGGGCGTGATAATTTATTTTTGGTATCAGAGCCAAGTTTGTCAGATACCTTGAGGACTTGTGGATTTATGGTGTCTACTTGTTTTACGAGTCTTTTCGGATTTGTTTGAAGTAGTTTTCTCGATGTGGTTGTTTGGGACTTGGTGCGATGGGACTTCTTCTGGCGACAGGTATTTCTTCTGATCTCTTGTATCCCTTATCCTAGTTAGGATGGGTAGAAATTCTCTGGTATTATTGGATCTTGCTACCATTCCTGTATATTTAGGTATGGTTAGGAATTCTTTCATGTCATTAGACCAGGTTGTTATTCATGTATATTTATGTATAGTTAGAAATTCTCTCATGCTATGGGACCATGCTACCATTCCTGTATTTAGATATGGTTAGAAATTCTCTTATGTCATGGGATTATGCTATTATTTCTGTATATTTAGGTATGGTTAGAAATTCTTCTATGTTATTGGATCAAATTACTATTCTTGTACCCGCCTAGTAAGTACCTTTTGAAGTTGGTTAGATCTGATGAAGTCATCAGTTTATAGTAATCATGGTTAGGATCGACCGTGATAGTGATTAGTTGGTTATTCCAGACTTGTCTAAATGCGGAGAATGTTGATTCCTGTGTGACACCGACATGCGGGTTGGAAGACAAGGGTCAAACCTGTCAACAACATATTGGAGGTTAAAGATTTTGATTTTTCCTAGACCTTACTATTCATAGTACTTGTACCAGCTACCATCTGCTGAGAGAGGACTAGGGTCGCCTATCGTAATTGACTTAATCATTTATTGGATTAATTCACTTTAGCTCATGGAGCTGCAAGTTTTCTTATGTTGCGTATATTTGGACAAATAATCTAGATGTCATGTTTTGAGTACATGATCTGCGATGATGCAGTAGGGTAGCATTAGCTACATATTATTACGATTAGTAGTGGATTGATACATTTTGTCCCTTGGAGACTTTGACCATAGATCACTTGTACTTGGTTGTTGACTTATAAAGTACATATTGATGTGTGATTTGAACTAATACGGAAAAATGTGGTGCTACTTGCTTGACATTTACGGGTTACCGCTTGTACTTGGCTTGGGGAACCAAGAAGGTACCTTCGTATTTATGATTTGCGCTGAGGCGAATCATTCATAAGACTAGGTCATCTCTGGTTGGAAGATACCGAGGATGACTTTTGAGAAATAAAGGAATTACTTCGTGATTATGTCGAGATATTCCTAAGAGACAGCGTGTCTCTACCTCCTTGTTTTGGAGTTAGACCTCAGAGGTTTTGAACCTTGAGTGGAGGAATTGAATTGTATTGGATTACGAGGTGACGGACGGTGTGACTTGCTAGTTGCTATGCTATTCTATGAGGGATTTGACTCATAGATTGGGTGTATATGGTTGGATAATGTCGATGGTGCATCAGGATATACGACCCGCTAGGGTGCGGAGGATGTGAAGTTAGCTGTATCCTTATCTTTCAGTGAGATATTGGACATTAACCGGGAGGTCAGAGATGTCCACTAATTGTCGGTTATTATACTCCCATCGTATACATATTAGTTCACGGGATGATAAGGTTGATATCACCATGGACTTTCTCGTAGGTGTTGAGAGGAGGACTGAGATTGACGAATCTCTAGGATGTGTTGTGCTTTGAGGATTCTATTGGTGGATACTGTGAGACCTAATTTTGTTGGATGTATAGCTTTTGGATAGATCATTAGGTGGATAAATGATCTTCTGTCATTGATTGCTTGGATCAGGACATTAGAGAGCACCTTCCGATATGTGACATGCTCGGACTGGGAGAAGGCCGAATTGGCCATTTATCATCTGCGGGATCAGGCGTATAATTGGTGGACTACGCAGCAGACTATCATCGGTGAGCAGTACATCACATAGGACACCTTCAGGGAGGCATTTGTGGCGAGCTACCTTCCAGCGACATTTCGTATGGTGAGGCGACAAGAGTTTCTGAATCTACAACAGGGAGATCGATCTGTACTAGAGTATGAGGTGGAGTTTAACCGTCTAGCAGAGTACTGTCCTCATATGGTTGCCGATGACGTAGAGAGGATGACGCAGTTTCACCAGGGCTTAGCAACGTACATTCAAGTTCGTATGTCAGGATTTGTTGCTACATCCTACTGAGAGGGGTTAGAGCGAGCTCTTGTTATCGAGATGACCCAGCATAGACTGTTTGGAGATAAGGAGAAGGGTAAGCAAGTCATACACGACTCTGTGCAGACTCAGCAGTCGCAGACCACTGGACAGAAGCGCGACAGTGAGAGCACCTTTGAGGCATCATTTGGACCCTAGAAGTTGGGTCGTTCTTCAGCAGGACCCTTCCGGTCTCAGCAAATTCGGGAGAAGTTTACTGATGGATCACACTGTGTACAGTGTGGATCTCAAGAGCATATTAGGGCGAATTGTCCATTGGAGCATTCGATTTGCTACTATTGCAAGTGTCCAGGACACCTGAGCCGAGACTATGCACTGAAGGCACAGAACGAGAAGACTAGAGCTGCTAGTCAGAGTGGACATTCTGGACAGTCAGGATCTCAAAGAGGAGACACCGCGGACCGATGGATCGACCTTTCGCGGTATGAGATTCCTATACGCATTTACAGCTAAATTAGTGATAGATATTGATAGTGCTCTTTGTACTTATTTAGGATATACTTGGATAGTATCCATAGAGTACTTAGGATTTGATCATGGAGTTTTAGGAGTGTCTCTACAGGTTGTAGAGATACGAGTTATCAAACAGAGGTTAGGGGAGACCCCTGCAATACTTAGTTGAGTTATTTATTCCTCAAGAATTTGGTGAAACATGAGTAGATTTTGTTCAGCATTTATACTACCTATGCGTGGTTAGTATCTGCTTGGTTTAAGAGGGAAATTTGGAGGACCAAATTTTTATTAGTGGGGGAGAATGTAAAATACGGGAAATATATATATATATATATATATATATATATAGGAATATATACAATTAGAGGGAAAATTTTGGAATAATTTTCCTGAATTTTTGGAAATATTAGTAGGGAAAATTGGATGCCAAATGAGTTGGTTTTGAATTATTTTAAGAAAAAGTGAATTTTTGGAATATATATATATATATATATATATATATATATATATATTTATAGTTATAAAAGGAAAAGTATTAATTATACATAATACCCTTTCCTTATACTTCCCTCACTAGCCCTAGCCCAACGCAGCCAGCCCCTTTTGTTTCTTCTTCCTCCCCTCGCGAAGCCGCAGTCGGCGCACACCCGACGCCTGCCCTAAACCGCAGTCGCCCGACCTCTTCTTCTTCCTCCCCTTCGCGCGTGCCCTAGCCACGGCCACACCCGATCTCTCCTTCCTCCCTAGCTCTCCACGCACACGACCACACTTCTCCAGCCGAGCAATGGCGACCTGGGGCACGGCGGCGAATCGGGCAGGGATCAAGGGTTGCAACGGTAAGAGTTGTTGTTGGATTCTGATTGAAGAGTATGGGTTTCTTGGTATTGATCTGATCTAGCTTTTGGATGAATTCGAGTTGAATTTGAGCTCCTTGTTTCTCTGTCGTGTGTTCTAGTTTTGGAGTTTGATTCGGGGTTATGGATCAAGTATTGGATTGCGGATCTTGGGTTTGGATTCGTTGGGTTGTTCTTGAGGTTGCCATCCTGTGGTTCGATTTTTGTTTTTGAAGAATTAGTGGTGTCTCAGCTGTGGTTAATTAGAGTTGGTTTTCAATTATTTCTGATGTTCAATCTCTGTCGTGTTCTTCGATGTGGTGGTTGATACGAGTTGAGTTTTGGGAGTAAGCCTGCGGATGAAATGCTACTTGATATGTTGTGGTGGGGGTAGCAGAGAGTGTTGTGGTTGTTTGAGTCGATTGTGGTATACTGATGGGTTCTGTTCTTGTGAATTTGTGGGTTGTTTGATCAGTGTTGTGTAGGAATTTGATTGGGCATTTGCTAATCGATCATAGTTAAAATTTTCCATTTTTTTCTTTGTCTGTTGAATCGGTTCTTGGCAGTGCGTCCCTGTTGTGTAGTGACAATTCAGAGAAATTGTAGGGATGTATTAGCATTCTTTGTTTTGTGTGTGTTTGATCTGCTTCATGATGTTTTGAATCGAGTTTTTGAGCTCAATCTCAGTCTTGTGGATTATCTGATCTTGGGTTTTCAGATATGGGTTTATGATTGTTGGGATTAGTTAATGATCGAAACGATAAAGAGTTCGTCCTAGTGGGCTTGGGATTTATTTTAGGTACTCGTTGAATATTATAATTAGCTAAATCATGTATATTGGTACAGGACATTGATTGACGATTACGGATACTTGGACGAGAGTTCTCTGCATTTACGGGCATATATTTTGGAGGCGGGTACCCTTTGACTTATCTTTTAGATATTGTCATATTGTTATGCATGGTTTGTTATAGATAACAGTAAGATTGTATGCTATATCTGCCTTAGTATACCTGCATTTGATATATGTTGCTTATCCTTGAGTTTATCTCCCGTTTAGCTTCATACAACCTCAATAGTTGCCATGTATATATATATATATATATACATATATGTGCATAGATGTAGAGATATGATCCCTCTTGCATTTTGACATTGATAGATCACTGGTTACTTTTTCAGTATATCTAGTAGATTACTTGTATTCCATAATATAGGATTCAGATCTATACCTAGCACACGGAGGTGTTAGTTGAGGACTTGGTGGGTATATATGTGTTTGGGTCATGCACCATCCTTGCATTATTGCATACTGACGATCATCGGCTCCTATGTAGTCTGAGCACATCGTCAGTTACATGAGGATATGCACACACATCCACTCAGGGGTAGTGGCTACCATAGGGTGTGTGCATTTGCCCTGTATTGCTCTGCACGGTCACTATTTGGAGGGTGGTTCCGGTGCGTGGTAGCAGCCAGGGATCCCTTCTCGTCCTGAGACACGAGAAGATGAGAGCTAGACTCCCCCATTGCTTGGGGTAGGAGAGAGACCTCCGCCAGCATCCTGTCCACTCGGTCACTCAGGAGCTGTGATAGCAGGGTGCGTACAGTTGTCATAGCTCTACCCTTTCGGACGTTCATTTATGAAAGGTGGACGATGATCTGACTGGTGTCAGGGGTGACACATATCATTGCACCATGTGCATATTTTGCATCGTGCATTGTTTGCTGCATTTGATTTCTGCACTTGATTGACATGCATATACTGGATACCTGTTTATCTTGGATTATTTGTTATACTTGTTCTATAGGGATTTATTTCACCCTCTGCAGGATAGATGGATTCTGGTATGTATCTTTATTCAGTATCTTCAGTATACCCTTTTCTATTGTTCATATGAGACTGTATCAACGTAGACTCCTATTGTTATTATAACGTACTATGTATATCTGCTGGGTATTCGCTGAGTTTATGGACTCACACCGTTGCCATATATTTTTATTTTCAGGCTGAAATACTTGGAGTCGCCAGAAGAGCCTAGCAACCAGTCCCTACCCATCGCGACGACAGAGTTTTGTTTTTGTACTTGGCGATGTATTTATTTCATATTTCTTTTAGGACTTTGTATATGTCTTGTGTGGGTTGTAGTGTGTCCTAAGGGGTTATGTATTGGTTGATTTGTCGTAAGTCGGACCGGTCCGCAGTCAGGTATGATTTACTTAGTTGTCTTGTGCTTTTATGTTGTGTTTATCTATTTTGGAGGCTTGAGGCCAAATATATATTGCGTGGGATGTTTGTATTGTGTAAATTGTCCGTCGGACAGGGGAGGTGCTGTCCGATTTTCTATTGGATCAGCGACTCCTAGGTCTCGGGGCGTGACATGTAATTTGATGATTTATGAAAAGGATTAGAGAATGGAGATTGATTACCAAATATAGGATTAGGTTGTCTATTAGTAAGATGAACAACTATATGAATTGCTTCTATCTAAAATTGAGATGGAACAGAAGATTCAAGTAAAAGAGTTCAACCAATTTCAATAACATGATGATTTTTATGTTCTACTACGTCATTTTGTTCTTGAGTTCCAGAACATGATTATTGAGTTAAAATACTCGTTTTATTAAACAAGGTAATAAGTTTTGAAGCACAAAAATCTCCACTTGGGTCTGGCCAAAATAATTTGATTTTTTTTCCAAATTATGTTTCTACTGTAGTGACAAAATTTTGGGCAATATTTGCTAGTTCAGATTTAGCAAGTAAGAAATACACCCAAGTAAAACAAGTAAAATGATCAATAAATAGAACAAAATATTTGTACCCATGTCTAGATAAAATAGGTGAAGGTCCCCACATATTGCAATGAATACAATCAAAAGGTGCATCAACTTTAGTTGTAGTAAAAGCAAAAGGTAATTTAGTAAATTTACCAAGAACACAAATCTAACAATGTTTAAAGATATTATTCTTAACAATCAACCTATCTGGAAGGAGCATCAATTTGAAAATAGATTTTACGGCTTTTTACCAAAGGTCGTACCCAAGAATTGGTATTTAACAAAAGGCGTATCATGGTTTCATTTTTACCAAAGGGCGCACACATTTTAGTAAACTTCCTTTTATACCTCTCCCGCCAAGTACTGTCTTTCTCTTTCTCTTTCTCAGTAACGAATTCTGAGACATCTGAACATGCTTTTTCAGACTATTCATTTTAAAATAATATATTATGGAATCGGCTAAAAAACGTAAGGTAAAAAAAGAAAAAATATTTTAGTTAAAAAAACATCTCTTCCAGCGTGATTTCAAAATATAAAGAGATGATTTTTTATATTTGATTAATATAAATTAATATATAAAATAATATTTAATAAATATATTAATATATAAGAAAAAACCTATCAAAACACGTAATTTCAGATTTAAACGTAGAGCCTGAAATCATGCTAGGAGGGTCTGAAGTCATTTGACTTCAGGCCCTGCGTGCACTGAAAAATTTTTTATTTTAAAAATATTTTTATAATATTTAATTGATTTATTAAATTAAATAAAAATATCAATAGTTCTAGGAGATGGTATTTTTGGTGTCCAAACTTCTAATGATTATAAATTATGTTGCAATAGGAGTTTTTTAGATCTATCAGTGGGTTTTCACCAAAACCCACTGATGGACTTAGGATATTTGGATTTCTCAAAACTCAGTATCAATAGTTAGAGTTGAGGTACGAGATGATATTTTTGGTGTCCAAACTTCTAATGATTATAAATTATGTTGCAATAGGAGTTTTTTTAGGTCTATTAGTGGGTTTTCACCAAAATCCACTGGTGGACCTAGGATATTTGGATTTCTCAAAACCCAATATCAATAGTTAGAGTTGAGCTAGGAGATGATATTTTTGGTGTCCAAACTTCTAATGATTATAAATTATGTTGTAATAGGAGTTTTCTAGGATGAATCAGTGAGTTTCGGTGAAAACCTACTAATGGACCTAGGATACTTGGATTTCTCCATACTTGATATCTCTATTTAGAATTTACTTCAGAGATGTTATTTCTGATGTGCAAACTTAGTACCATTAATTTTCGGTTATGTTTTCTAATCGTATCAGTTGGCACAGAAAGATGTATAAATATGACTGCATCTTGAACATAGTTAAAAGAAACATCTCTTTCAGATTCAAATGCAGGGCCTGAAGTCACCCTAGGAGGGCTTGAAATTATCTGACTTCAGGTCCAGTGTGGACCTGAAGTCAGATGATTTCAGGCCCTGCATTGGACAATTAGAGTGAAGGAGAATCCTAATGCAATATAAATGTTGTCGTATGATTTGATTTGATGATCACATATTCAAATTGAGAAAATAATTTCATGTGATACAAGATAAAACTAAATACAAAAGACTAATGTGATCACCATATTAATGGGAGTAGGAGCATCGGAGCATCAGGCATTACGTTCCCATTTTATTGGATTAGAATCCCACCCTCATCATTGAAACTCATGTTGGACGACTGAGGAATTAAAAGCAAATATATCAACACACAGGGCCTGAAGCGTGGGCTTGAAGTCATTTGACTTCAGGCCTTGCGTGGGCCTGAAATCATTTGACTTCAGGCTCTGCGTGGGCCTGACGCCAGATGATTTCAGACCCTCCTAGGGTGACTTCAAGCCCTGTGTTTGAATCTGAAATTACGTGTTTTGATAGGTTTTTTTATATATTAATATATTTATTCAATATTATTTATTATATTAATTTATATTAATCAAATATAAAAAAATATCTCTTTATATTCTTGAAATCATGTTGAAAGAGATGTTTCTTTTAATTGTGCCCAAGATGTAGTCATATTTATACATCTTTCTGTGCCAACTGATACGGTTAGAAAACATAACCAAAAATTATTGGTACTAAGTTTGCACATCAGAAATAATATCTCCTAAGTAAATTTTAAATAGAGATATCAAGTATGGAGAAATCCAAGAATCCTAGGTCCATCGGTGGGTTTTCACCGAAACCCACTGATTCATCCTAGAAAACTCCTATTGCAACATAATTTATAATCATTAGAAGTTTGGACACCAAAAATATCATCTTCTAGCTCAACTCTAACTATTGATATTGAGTTTTAAGAAATCCAAATATCCTAGGTCCACCAGTGGATTTTGGTGAAAACCCATTGATAGACCTAAAAAACTCCTATTGCAACATAATTTATAATCATTAGAAATTTGGACACCAAAAATATCATCTCCTAGCTCAACTCTAACTATTGATACTGAGTTTTGAGAAATCCAAATATTCTAAGTCCATCAGTGGGTTTTGGTGAAAACCCACTAATAGACCACCAAAACCCACTGATGGACCTAAAAAACTCCTATTGCAACATAATTTATAATCATTAGAAGTTTGGACACCAAAAATACCATCTTCTAGCTTAACTCTAACTATTGATATTGAGTTTTAAGAAATCCAAATATCCTAGGTCCACCAGTGGATTTTGGTGAAAACCCACTTATAGACCTAAAAAACTCCTATTGCAACATAATTTATAATCATTAGAAATTTGGACACCAAAAATATCATCTCCTAGCTCAACTCTAACTATTGATACTGAGTTTTGAGAAATCCAAATATTCTAAGTCCATCAGTGGGTTTTGGTGAAAACCCACTAATAGACCACCAAAATCCACTGATGGACCTAAAAAACTCCTATTGCAATATAATTTATAATCATTAGAAGTTTGGACACCAAAAATATCATATCCTAGAACTATTGATATTTTTATTTAATTTAATAAATCAATTAAATATTATAAAAAATATTTTTAAAATAAAAATTTTTTCAGTGCACGCAGGGCCTGATGTCAGATGACTTCAGGCCCTCCTAGGGCCTAAAGTCAAATGACTTCAGGCCCTCCTAGCGTGATTTCAAACCTTGCTTTTGAATCTGAAATTACGTATTTTGATAAGTTTTTTATATATTAATATATTTATTAAATATTATTTTATATTAATCAAATATAAAAAATTATTTCTTTATATTTTTGAAATCACGTTGGAAGAGATATTTTTTTAACTGAAATATTTTTTCTTTTTTTACCTTACGTTTTTTAGCCGATTCCATAATATATTATTTTAAAATGAAAAGTCTAAAAAAGCATGTTTAGATGTCTTGGAATTCGTTACTTAGAAAGAGAAAGACAATACCTAGCGGGAGGGGTATAAGAGGAAGTTTACTAAAATGGGTGCGCCCTTTGGTAAAAATGAAACCATGGTACGTCTTTTGGTAAATATCAATTTTTGGGTATGTCCTTTGGTAAAAAGTCGTAGATTCTAATCAACTAGTATGTGGGTGACCCAATCAACGATGCCAAAGATCCCAAATATTTTCCTTATGTGAGGTGGAAGCTGATGAAATGATCGTAAAACAAAATGGAGAACTCTTTTTTTTATTGAGATCAAGAAGAAACAAACACTCATGTTTATGCCCCTTCAAGATCACTTGGCCCATTTAAAGGTTCTATACATCATAACCACGAGAGGAAAATGAAATTAAACAATTGTGATTAGTAAGTTATCCAACAGATATCAAACAGCTATTAATCGAGGAACATAGAATGTATTAGAGAGGTAAATGAATTTTGTAGAACTATTTGACAAACAAACTATACAAACTCCTTGAATTGGTACCTTTTTTCATTGGTAGTAGTGACAGATTAATTTAAGAGACAAGGTTTCAAATCAACAAATGCATATTTTTGATTAGTCATGTGATTAAAAGCGACTGAGTCAAGAAACCAAGGAGTAGACTTAATCCTGTACCTGATAACTCGGAAACATAAAAAGTAGAAGAAAGAACACCTGGAATAATTGATTGTATTGAGTCTTGAATCATTTGTTGAACAACTTGCGATGTAAGAGACATTGTAGTTGTGTTTTCTAATCTCTAATCACCACTCATAGTAACAAAAACTAATGAATTTTGTTTATTTTTCAAAAGCTTGCATTCCAAAATAATGTGGCCTAATTTCTTATAATAGTTACATATATTCCGCTTTTGACATGAAATTGTACATGTCCGACTTCTTATTGCTTGAGCAAATATAATGCTATCCCAAATTTCTGCTATTGCCATTCGTTCATTTTCTTCTTCTCTCTTCTTCTCGTTTTCATCGAGAGCCTTTAGAGTTTTCTTCATCTTTTCTTTCTCAAAATCGTCAATTTTTAATTCCATTTTTGGTTTTTTCTTCGCAAAATTCCTAAAAATAAATTTAATATTTTGATCGTTCTTATTTAAAAGAGAAAAAAAAAATATGTTTTCTACTCGATCAAAAAAAGCGGAGAATTTACATATGCTTGGAATGTGTTTCAAATAACTGTTTTACGTCTTTGAGCCTGTAAGGATCCTTTGATTAGACCTCGACGAGTTCATTACAGTGTCTGCACTGAATATTTTTTTTTGTACCATGTCCTTTGCTTTGATTGATAATTCCGCGAAGCAAGTAATATAGAATCTACTGAATTTGTTTTTGTGTCTAATTATGCTTTTGTCCTCAGGTGTGTTTCATCACGAATAAGTTCTCCTAATACGGATTCCAAATGCAAATCACCATGAGATATTAATTAATGTTCCCCTTGTTGGCTCAAATTCGAGTCGAAGCTTCATGAGAAATTGCATCACTCATTCGCATTCTCTTTCTCTCTTAACTTCAGCATAAGCAATAGGAGAAATCATAGAATAAGAATAATGTCCTGCTCAGTTTACAATTTCAACATTTCTATATAAAAACTATGAATGTCTCTATCATCTTCGCTAATATTGGCTACTTTATATTCAAGTTCGAATTGTCTTAACTGGCCTCCGGGGCTATTGTGCAGTAATAGGGTGACTAGTCGCTATCCCAGGCATCCGCGATTTGATCCTCAACTACGACGTATTTCCAGGAATTTTTCCTCCAAATGGGGCACGAATCCTGGGACGCTGGGCTTCTAGACCAGCCACTGCGAGCGCTTCCCCGATTTATCCTAGCGGCTGGTGGGAAACTTCCGTGAGGCCGGGCCGGTCGCCCGAGGTTGGAAAAACCTCGTTAATCATTTTTTGAATTGTCTTAACTAATTTTCTTGAGAGTAAATTCTTTTAAGATGATTCTATATCAGTAGCAGTATCGAAAGATCAAAGACTCAACGCAATATTTGGTTCAACCGAATTGAGTTTCCAAGTAATTACCTGGGCATATTTTATTTTCCAATCCTTCTAAGCATCTTTTTTTTTTCTCTGATCCATCAAGAATTCTAGACAATCCTTTGCCTTCAACAAAAATTTGAAAATGAAATTCCCAAAGTACAAAATTTCTGCCATTGAATTTAGTAGATACAATTTCAAATCGGTTTGTTCCCATGGAGGTAGAAAAAAGAAGACAAAAAAAAATCTCAAAAGAAAATTTTAGAAAAATAAAAACTAAACGGTGAAGAATTGCTTGTGGCTCTGATACATGAAAATAATGGAAATAGAAAACTTAATTCTATTTTCATTACAATGAGTATTTACATATTTATGCGCACATCTAACAAATTTGGGATTCATAGAAAAGAAATAATATATCATTATAATCCCAAAATAGGTGAGATTGTCTTCCTTAATTGTTGGCAAGATCTTCTCTGTTTGATATTGTCTTCCTTGATTATTGGTAAGATATTTTCTATTTGACACTTTCTCTATTTGACACCTAAACCTGTTACAGGGAAGGACGACATTGATGTAGGCAAGATCTGGCCGTCCCTCTTCGAGGTCTTCGGTGACAACGCCAACCCCAAAGTGAAGAAGTTTATTACGTTCTTGCTCCACAAGTTCCACCGCCACGGCAACGATGGCGAGGGCAGCGACAAATTATTGAGCATTGTCGATGGTCTAGCTTAGGAACTTTTGATACAAAAGCTAAGCGATGAGGAGGATGATGATGAAGGGGTGAACCTGGAGGAGGTGTACGTGAGCGAGCAACGACAAACATGGAGAACGCCAATGTTTGAAGGTTGTGACACGTCGAGGAAGAAAGGAAATACATTTTGTATGATTTTGGATGGATGAAATTATATTCATTATGGATTAGAAGATGGATTTATAAATCAATCCATCCATTATTTTATAAAATATAAATAAGAGAAATGATATAAAATCCATCCTATTTCATGAAATAAACAGATGAATATTTTTTTGCGAGGAAAATTTTCCTTAATTTCTGAATATGTCCTCTTACGTAAATAGAGCATAAGTATTTTTTAGAAAACATTATACTAGGTGTGGTATGACTCAGATATAAAATCGGATATTCAGGTCGGATATCCAATCCTCAAGGAAAATATCATCCCTACCTTTTCTTGCCACAAGTCGCTTCTTCATGACCCACAAAAGAATGACTTAGTAGACCAAAAAAGAGAGAGAGATGGCATTGTCATCAACCATCCTGTTTCGCCTAGCGACGCCACTTCGGTCAGCTAGTTGAATTCGTTGAAGATGACGGTTGATCCTGCGGTAAGACTTCAAAAGGAGCAACACCAATGAACTGGAGCTTGAGTTAACCAAGCCCCCGAACTGAAAACAAAAGCGCAAAGGAGAGAGAATGACACTGGGAGCGTCCCAACTATGGAGATGAATATTGTTCCATTGCGTACTTGTGGGGTGTGTTTCTTCCCCCCTTTTATAGTGCTCCTTATTATATCCTTGCATTAATTGCATATCTACTGTAGATAAGATAGTAGCATACGATAGACGTCACTATATCTGTATCTCCTTGCCACCAACGTCGAATGTCCCATTTGGAGCAACACCAGTGAACTGCAGCTTGAGTTAACCAAGCCTCCGAACTGAAAACAAAAGCGCAAAGGAGAGTAAGAATGACACTGGGAGTGTCTCGACTATGGAGATGAATATTATTTCATTGCGTACCTGTGGGGTGTGTTGTAGATAAGATAGTAGCATACAGTAGACGTTACTGTATTCGTATCTCCTTGCCACCAGTGTTGCATGTCCCATCACATGCAAGGATGGACGTACGAAGATGATATCCACGTGCTTTGACGAACTATATGATGTGATAGTTGAGCAATATGCTAGCGGACCACTACTCTCTTTGGTGGACTGGCCCATGGGGCCTGTGACTCGAAAGAAGATAGGGTACAACGCAATGTATCATAGAGATTTAGGGCAATGCCTGCTCACTCGTCTAGACAACTATTAGAATGATCGTTTGTTCGAAGCGGATACTTATATTCCCTTGCCAAGATGAGTATGCTAATCTGTTCGGAGCCCCTTCGAGAATGTTTAATACTCCGTTCAGGGAATCTGTTTGAAGGAGTTAACTTAGACGTCCAGCTGGAAAGCAGCTCCGCTCAAGAGACCTATGGTTCGTTCGAGGAAAGAATTTGGGAGAGTCCACTAGACGTCCGCTCGGGAGACCTAATAGCCAGCTCAGGGAACGTATTTGGGAGAGCCCACTAGATATCTACTCGGGAGATATACTCGGGAGACCTATGGTCCACTGGGGAGGTACGGTTTAAGACTCAAAACCAATTTAATGCACTCCTTGCTTTATCTTTGACTATGGTATACGTGGAGATCAAGGATACTCACCTTAATATCTCGGTATCACTTCCGCTTTATCTTTGATCAAGGTCCACATGAAGGTGCTTTGTCTTTGATTAAGGTCTACGTGGAAGTCAAGGATACTTACCTTACTACCTCCGCATCAGCAGTGATGGTGTCAAGTGGAATTCTTTAAATAACAAATACCAAATTATAAGATGATCAACACCCTGTACTTCCCACTAATTTTGTTGCTAAGAACTTTAGCAAAAACTAGGGGCACAATTTCCGCGTATTTCATGGAATACAATTGAGAATCCAAACGACTTGTGAAAACGATCAAAGGGAAATGAAATGAAATGAAATGACAAGGAAGCAAATTATAATAGTGATGTGTTTGGATTTGTGATAATTTAGTGAACGGCCATGTCCTTCAATGGAAAACCTCCAAGTGAAATGTGACAACTTAGAATAAAAAAAATGGTTTGCAGATGCCTTCAAGTGTAAATGCTTTGTTTCATAAAGCCATATGAAATTAACTTTCTACCTTAACTAGTTCCTCCTGATTGATTCATGGTAACAATTCAACATCAAAGGATATTTATTGGGTCTACTGTGTTCGTCTTTCTCACTTCTCTTTGACCCAAGAAATTCTTCTCTGAACATATAGCTTGTTAGTTCCCAAATCAATTTATCTGAACATTTCGTCAAACACGCTCAAAGCACGGAGTATGTTAGTAGGAGCCCTAGAGCCAATTATGTGATGATTGATTAGGGACATTTTGTATCATATTCTATTATTAATAAAGACATGTTTGGTTATTATACATACTTTGTATTTGTGTCAAATAACTAAGTATAATAATGTTCTTGGGTAGTAGGCTCTTATCTATATTATATCGATTGGTTGAATCGATAGTGAGATGATGTAGAGAACACTACTCTAAACCATTCCTAGTCAAATATTAATATTCAAGGATAATATTAATTCATGGAGACTAGCATGTAGGTCAACTGATGACTTGAACTCACAAGTCATGGATATGTGATATCAAATTGACACATGGGTATACATTGGAGAATGTGTACTGAATGATCCGCCATGAGAAAGTTTCATAGATTGTCATATGAGTGTCATAAATTTTCTCATGTGACTATTAGTATGAATAGTCCTTAGACCTGAAGTCACTACGGTTCCCTACATAAGGAGTTATGTACTTTGGTATCGTCAAACGTCACCCGTAATAGGGTGGACTATAAAGGCGATCACTGGGTATGTAATGAATTATGCGGAGGGATGTGAGTGATGTAGATGGGATCTATCCCTCCCATATAACGGGAGTGATATCTGTGGGCCCCTTGATCGAGTAGGACTATTAAAACGCATGGTCATGCTCAAATGAGTCAATATGAGATATTGAGCTCATTTGTTTGAGTGAGTCTACTCGGGGATCAAGAAACACAAGATTGACTGAGGATGACATGGTCTATCCCTCATTGGTCAATCTAGATATTGAGGATAGAAGGACAAGGTCATACATTATCATAGTCACGGAGGTTTAGTCGGATCTCGACTTTTCTTGTTACTTAGGTAGCAATGATGCATTGCTAGATGCTGCTTATTGTTTATGTGTCTAAAGTGGTTTAGACACATTGCCAACGTTACGAGAACCTATTGGGTCACACACTAATGACACGATGCTTCGGAGATTAATTGATCTTGGTTTGACTAAGATTTGATTCAAATTGGATTAATTGAGTTAGACTCAACTGAATCCAATTAGATTATGGGATTGAGTCTAATTTGAGTTAGACTCATCTAGATTAGACTCAACCACTTAATTATGGATAATATTCATTAAAAGGTTTAATAAATATTATTTAAGAGGAAGGCTAAAGACATTCTATTCATTAGATGAATAGAATATTAGAGTCTCAAGGAATACCAAGAGGCTTGGTATTCATTGGGTTTTAATAGCATTAAGATGAGAGGAGCTCAAGGGACATAAACCCTTGGTATTCATTAGATGAGTATAAATACCCTCATTGTCTGTAACGCCCGCCCTTATATCTACTCTCGGGGCGGGGTTACGTACAACTCATTCATATAGTAATATTTTTTTTTCTATCTTCTAGCATGACATTAAACAATAAAGCAAGGGCTACGGACTAAGCATGCTTGTTTAACTATCAAAGTCATTCTACAACATGCTAAGTTCACCAGTAATGTAACTCATAACATAATCAAATATAAAAGACCTCCAAGGTAAACATTATCATGCCATGTCAATCATAATCATTAACACTTATTGTCAAGGGAACATAAACATAAACATAAATATGTAGATATAGAAGTCTTTCTTTCCCGAGCCACCACCCCACAC
Source organism: Boesenbergia rotunda (assembly GCA_024364735.1). NCBI lineage: Eukaryota > Viridiplantae > Streptophyta > Magnoliopsida > Zingiberales > Zingiberaceae > Boesenbergia > Boesenbergia rotunda. Next base: position 120,441 of record JAGFNQ010004829.1, read on the forward strand.
ATCTCAGCCTTCCTGCCTCTTCCTTTAGTTCATGTGTTCCTTACCTTTATCTGCAGCATAAGACAACACATAACTAGTAAGCATAAAAGCTTAGTAAGGATCCGGTCCTACTCGCAAAATCCATACGAAAGCATACAACGTGTGTACATAACAAGACATAAGCATGAGTTCATCATAGCATACTAAACATCAAGTTTCTAAGCATGTAGCATATAGAATTTTAAGCATACCTATCACATGCAATAAATGTTTTTCAAAGCAGTTACATAATGGTATTACTTAAAAATACATCCATATCATATTGGGCCCTGTTGTGTACCAACTATCGCGCGGAACTATTGCGCGTTCCCTAATGAATTGGGGTAGCGAGCCACCAATTAATTAGAGCAGGACCCTTCCGTCCTACCGGAGCCATGACCTTACGTTAACATGCACCCCGGATTTGTTTAACGACCCCCTTACGAGTCGGGTACACAATTTCAAAAGTAAAATACTTATCATGTTTTTACATATATGCTAAAGAGTACTCCAAATCACTTCTTACAGGACACACCACTCTTCAAGGGTGCTCATGATCCCGGAGGGACACACCACACAACATAGGGGTGCTCTTGATCCCATACTTAGTAGAGTATCCGTTCAAGCATTTTAACATATCACATGCAATTTCATAAGTGTGCCCCATGGGCTATAAGACATGCTCATACATACAACATAATTCAACCACTTAACATACTTTAGATCTGACAAGATTTGGTCACATAGGTCATACTCATATCATAGGAAGTGGTAGCATGCTAGCAATTAAGATTTCAATCAGACATCTCATTTAAACACCTCATGCATAAACATATCATAGCATGCTAACAATTAAGGTTTCAATATCAACCATTTCATTTAACACCACATGCATATACATATAATCATCCCCAACCATAAACATATCTCCTAGGGTACATCTCATACAATCATCACATATACATGCATATGATCTTACTAAACACAATCATAATCACATAGGGTAAGTTGTCCTTCACAACCTCATGTTTCATGCCTTGGCCAAATGTTACATGCTAAGGAATCCAATCAAACATTTCATTTGAATATCACATGCATATACATCTCATATCATTTCACATAAGCATATCACATAAAATAATTTAACCTTCACAAACCCTAAGGTTTCATGCCTTGGCCGAATGGTGTAGGGTAGGAAAACTAGGGTTTTGAAATTAAACCTTCACACAAGCATTTATTCAAACACTTTATCTACACTACTAATCATGGACACATCATAGGATAGCAAGAAACCCAAAAATCCTAATCTATTCCTCTTTGGCCGAAACTTGTAGGAGGCCTAATCCTATTTTTTTCTTATCACAACATGATGGAAAACAACATACATCCATACCCTAAGTTCCTAGGGGTCTCCTCATGCAACAAGAAGTAACCAAGGCCTAGGAATGGGTGTTGGCCGAAAGTTTACAAAAGGGAGGGCTCCCATTTTCGAAAACAAGAACACAAAGAAACATTCAATAACAATTACACTGCAGGCGAGGAGATACTTACATCCTTTCGCTTAAATTTCTACTTCTTTAAGTCCCTTAAGGTACCCTTGGTTGAAGGAGAAGTGAAGGTTCCTTCTTGCTAGAACTTCTCTAGACTCCTTGGCCCTAATAGAGGGCAAGATCCTTGGGAGCCTTCTTCCTTCCAATCCCCTAGGGTTAGAACCCTAGGGTGTGCCTTTTTCGAAAATGGAAAAGAGAGAGGAGGAAGAAGGAATTCGGTGGGGAGAAGTGAAGAAGAAGAAGAGGAAGTTACTCCCACCTCTTCCCTCTCTTATTTATACTTTTCTCATGAAAAGACATGTCTCTTCACTATTACACGCTTAACAAGCATGTTTCTTATTCTCTCAACAAGAAACAATACTTGGTGTAGTGGTTAAGACATGGAGAGTGCAACTAGGAGGTTCAAGGTTCGATCCTTGCTTCCTCCTTCCTACACTTTTTTTTTACTACCTTTTTGTACTAATCCATATCAAAGCCTATTAAGCCAAATTCATCATGATATTTCCTAATAATTTTTCCTGAATTCATAACATTATTTACATAATATTTTTATAATAATTTTCTATACATTTCATAATAATTTTCCATGAATCCAAAATATTATTCACATAATATTTCATAATGAATTCACAATATTATTCACATAATATTTCATAATGAATTCACAATATTATTCATGGTGAAATTTTGGGGTGTTACAATCCTACGCACCTTATAAAAAGTTCGTCCCGAAGTTTAAAACAGTTCCGGATACTTTAATCGTATTGCCTCTTCTCGTTCCCAGGTGGCTTCTTCGAATTGCTCGTTCCGCCACAGAACCTTTACTAAGGGCACTTCCTTATTCCTTAACCTTTTGACTTCCCGATCTAGGATCTGGATAGGTCAGCGTTCGGAACTTAAGTTCTCTTGATCTTGTACTGGTGGAGGTTCTATCCTTTGATTTCCATCAGAGGTACATTTCCTGAGCATTGATACATGGAAGACATTGTGGATAGTCGACATTTCTGGCGGTAACTCCAGTTTGTAGGCCACTTTGCCTACCCGTCTCAGAATTTGATACGGTCCCACATATCTCGGACTCAGCTTTCCTTTCTTTCCGAATCTCATCACCCCTTTCATAGGGGCCACTTTCAGGAATACTGAATCCCCAACCTCAAACTCTAATGGTCTGCGTCGCTTGTCAGCGTAGCTTTTCTGCCGACTCTGAGCAGTCTCTATTCTCTGGCGAATATTCTTTATAGCCTGAGTGGTTTCGTCTATAATATCCGTCGGGAGTCCCATCTCCTTCTTTTCACCACTCTCAAGCCAGCATATAGGAGATCTGCATTTTCTTCCGTATAGTGCTTCGTACGGTGCCATCCCGATAGTAGCCTGATAACTGTTGTTATAAGCAAACTCTGCCAGGCTCAGGTATCGACACCAGCTTCCCTTGAAATCCAAGGCACAAGCTCGCAACATGTCCTCTAATATCTGGTTTACTCTTTCAGTCTGCCCGTCAGTCTGGGGTGAAAGGCAGTACTAAATTTCAGCTTCGTGCCAAGAGCCTTCTGCACGTGTCCCCAAAAATCCACAATAAATCGACCATCTCGATCCGAGATGATGGTCTTGGGAACCCCGTGTAGTCGGATAATTTCCTTGACGTACAGTTGAGCCAACTGCTCCACCGAGTAGGTCATTCTGATGGCCAGAAAATGGGCGGACTTGGTGAGTCTGTCCACTATAACCCATATGCCATCATATCCATTCATCGTTCTAGGTAGCCCAGAGATGAAATCCATGGAGATGTCTTCCCATTTCCACTCGGGAATAGTCAGGGGTTGCAAAACTCCTCCAGGCCTCTGGTGTTCTGCTTTGACCCTCTGGCAGGTCAAACACATACTGACATAGTGGGCTACATCCTGCTTCATACCAGACCACCAAAATTTTCTCTTCAGATCCTGATACATCTTGGTAGACCCAGGATGCATCGCATATGGTGTTCCGTGAGCTTCCTCTAGGATTCTTGTCCGTAAGTCGGAGTCGTCGGGAACACATAATCGATCCCGCAGATATAAGACTCCGCTTTCTGAAATCCGAAACCCATCGTCCTTGCCTTCGAGAACCTCTTGCTTGATTCTCTGAAGACTCAGATCTTGATTCTGCTTTTCCAGAATATCACCGAACAATGTCGGCGCAATCATCAGGGTGGACAACTGTCCTGATATGATCTCAATTCCGAAGTTCATAATTTCTTCCTCTAAGGGTTGTGACAAAGCCGACAAAGACATCAAAGCAGCACATGACTTTCTACTGAGAGCATCGGCTACCTTGTTGGCTTTTCCCGGATGGTACAGGATTTCACAATCATAATCTTTGACCAATTCAAGCCATTTGCGCTGTCTCATATTCAGATCTTTCTGGGTGAAGAAATATCGCAGACTCTGGTGATCTGTATAAACTTTACACTGAGTTCCATATAGATAGTGTCTCCATATTTTCAGTGCAAAGACCATCGCTGCTAATTCTAAGTCATGGGTAGGGTAGTTTCTTTCATGTTCCTTCAGTTGCCTAGAGGCATAGGCAATTACCTTACCATTTTGCATAAGCACAGCTCTGAGTCCAAGTTTGGATGCATCGTTGTACATATCGAAACCCATATCGCTCTCGGGAAGAGTCAATATTGGAGCGCTAGTCAGCCTCCTTTTCAGTTCAGTAAAGCTCTTTTCATATTCCTCGGTCCATATATATTTCTTGTCTTTCTCCGTAAGAGCTGTCATAGGGGCTGCAATCCGAGAGAAGTTCTCTACGAATTTTCTGTAATAGCCTGCTAGCCCGAGGAAACTTCGGATTTCACTGGCATTCTTGGGTCTAGTCCAGTTACTTACAGCTGCGATTTTAATTGGGTCCACCATTACTCCTTCCTTGGAGATAACATGTCCCCAGAATGATACTTGATCATGATCATGGGTAATCAACTCATATTAGGTTTCCTGTAATATTCGTCCTTATGTGTCGCATGATCAATATTGGATAAATGAGATTTTATTTATTATACCAACCGAAATTTATTTTATTCCATCTTATAAGTCTACATACAAACTAATCCACTCAGTGAGCAAGATGGGCTGTCGTGATGCCCAACATAAAGAATAACATAGCGACACCTACTATCTCCTCGCTCATCACCCTCTGGCCCGCCTCAGGATCCTCAACTGTTCCCATCGGGTCCTCTTCTTCAATCTCGAGAATTTCCTCGTCCGCTTCAAGGTCTTCCTCAAACATCTCCAGTAGCTCTGGATTCTCCTCAAAGAGTTCGGGGTCCTCCCCGAAGGGCTCGGGGTCCTCCTCGAACGGCTCGGGGTCTTCCTCGAAGGGCTCGGGATCCTCCTCGACGGGCTCAGGATCCTCCTCGAAGGGCTCAGGATCCTCCTCAACCGGCTCAGGGTCCTCCTCAGACGGCTCGGAGTCCTCCTCGGACGGCTCGGGGTCCTCCTCTGAGTCTCCCAGATCTGCTGGGAACTCATGGCGGAGGAGCTGCCTGCACAACTCCGCATAGGGAATACAGCATCAGTGTTGTCCCCAGATCTGATGCGCCACCTCTCTGGCCCGGTTGGGCAAGGAACAGAGTAAAGCTCCAATCCTATGATCGTCCATGGCTGGAAACCCTTCCCGCTCCAGTTTCCAGAAGAGCCGATCCAAGAATCCTATGGTGTCTTGAATTCCCCTAGTCGGCCAATACCTAACTGCCTCTATCTGCTCCAGCAGCTCGCGGCATCTCTCAGGGTAGTCCTCATGCAACATCTGGAATTGAAAAAAAATGACATGGTTAGTACTAAACCATTCCTTTTTCAATTCGCAAATATATACCGAGGAAAACACACACCTAATCGGTGTAGTTTACCCTAGTGATTACTATATGTAACCACCCTCTTACCCATGCAAATGCGTTCACATATTTTACAATTTCTAGTCATTGACTTTCATACAGGTGACAATTGACTACATAAGCATTTATTCTACCTTCACTTGTTATGCAAGTATCAATCATCTCTATACATGTCATTACTGTACATGCAATAAATAAAGCGAGGTTAGGATCTCTTACTTGGAAGCGGCAGGATGAAGCTTGATGTGTGTGTGGTGGAGGGGAAACCCGCTCTGATACCAACCTGTAATGCCCGCCCTTATATCTACTCTTGGGGCGGGGTTACGTACAACTCATTCATATAGTAATATTTTTTTTTCTATCTTCTAGCATGACATTAAACAATAAAGCAAGGGCTAAGGACTAAGCATGCTTGTTTAACTATCAAAGTCATTCTACAACATGCTAAGTTCACCAGTAATGTAACTCATAACATAATCAAATATAAAAGACCTCCAAGGTAAACACTATCATGCCATGTCAATCCTAATCATTAACACTTATTGTCAAGGGAACATAAACATAAACATAAATATGTAGATATAGAAGTCTTTCTTTCCCGAGCCACCACCCCACACATCTTCAGCCTTCCTGCCTCTTCCTTTAGTTCATGTGTTCCTTACCTTTATCTGCAACATAAGACAACACATAACTAGTAAGCATAAAAGCTTAGTAAGGATCCGGTCCTACTCGCAAAATCCATACGAAAGCATACAGCGTGTGTACATAACAAGACATAAGCATGAGTTCATCATAGCATACTAAACATCAAGTTTCTAAGCATGTAGCATATAGAATTTTAAGCATACCTATCACATGCAATAAATGTTTTTCAAAGCAGTTCCATAATGGTATTACTTAAAAATACATCCATATCATATTGGGCCCTGTTGTGTACCAACTATCGCGCGGAACTATTGCGCGTTCCCTAATGAATTGGGGTAGCGAGCCACCAATTAATTAGAGCAGGACCCTTCTGTCCTACCGGAGCCATGACCTAACGTTAACATGCACCCCGGATTTGTTTAACGACCCCCTTACGAGTCGAGTACACAACTTCAAAAGTAAAATACTAATCATGTTTTTACATATATGCTAAGGAGTACTCCAAATCACTTCTTACAGGACACACCACTCTTCAAGGGTGCTCATGATCCCGGAGGGACACACAACACAACATAGGGGTGCTCTTGATCCCATACTTAGTAGAGTATCCGTTCAAGCATTTTAACATATCACATGCAATTTCATAAGTGTGCCCCATGGGCTATAAGACATGCTCATACATACAGCATAATTCAACCACTTAACATACTTTAGATCTGACAAGATTTGGTCACATAGGTCATACTCATATCATAGGAAGTGGTAGCATGCTAGCAATTAAGATTTCAATCAGACATCTCATTTAAACACCTCATGCATAAACATATCATAGCATGCTAACAATTAAGGTTTCAATATCAACCATTCCATTTAACACCACATGCATATACATATAATCATCCCCAACCATAAACATATCTCCTAGGGTACATCTCATACAATCATCACATATACATGCATATGATCTTACTAAACACAATCATAATCACATAGGGTAAGTTGTCCTTCACAACCTCATGTTTCATGCCTTGGCCAAATGTTACATGCTAAGGAATCCAATCAAACATTTCCTTTGAATATCACATGCATATACATCTCATATCATTTCACATAAGCATATCACATAAAATAATTTAACCTTCACAAACCCTAAGGTTTCATGCCTTGGCCGAATGGTGTAGGGTAGGAAAACTAGGGTTTTGAAATTAAACCTTCACACAAGCATTTATTCAAACACTTTATCTACACTACTAATCATGGACACATCATAGGATAGCAAGAAACCCAAAAATCCTAATCTATTCCTCTTTGGCCGAAACTTGTAGGAGGCCTAATCCTATTTTTTTCTTATCATAACATGATGGAAAACAACATACATCCATACCCTAAGTTCCTAGGGGTTTCCTCATGCAACAAGAAGTAACCAAGGCCTAGGAATGGGTGTTGGCCGAAAGTTTACAAAAGGGAGGGCTCCCATTTTCGAAAACAAGAACACAAAGAAACATTCAATAACAATTACACTGCAGGCGAGGGGATACTTACATCCTTTCGCTTAAATTTCTACTTCATTAAGTCCCTTAAGGTACCCTTGGTTGAAGGAGAAGTGAAGGTTCCTTCTTGCTAGAACTTCTCTAGACTCCTTGGCCCTAATAGAGGGCAAGATCCTTGGGAGCCTTCTTCCTTCCAATCCCCTAGGGTTAGAACCCTAGGGTGTGCCTTTTTCGAAAATGGAAAAGAGAGAGGAGGAAGAAGGAATTCGGTGGGGAGAAGTGAAGAAGAAGAAGAGGAAGTTACTCTCACCCCTTCCCTCTCTTATTTATACTTTTCTCATTAAAAACATGTCTCTTCACTATTACACGCTTAACAAGCATGTTTCTTATTCTCTCAACAAGAAATAATGCTTGGTGTAGTGGTTAAGACATGGAGAGTGCAACTAGGAGGTTCAAGGTTCGATCCTTGCTTCCTCCTTCCTACACTTTCTTTTTATTACCTTTTTGCACTAATCCATATCAAAGCCTATTAAGTCAAATTCATCATGATATTTCCTAATAATTTTTCCTGAATTCATAACATTATTTACATAATATTTTTATAATAATTTTCCATACATTTCATAATAATTTTCCATGAATCCAAAATATTATTCACATAATATTTCATAATGAATTCACAATATTATTCACATAATATTTCATAATGAATTCACAATATTATTCATGGTGAAATTTTGGGGTGTTACATTGTCAAAGGCTAGAGTGTGCATCTCTCTTCCTCCTTGTCCATAACTCCCTAGTGGAGGTTCTTGTGCTTTGTGAATCATCCCAAGTTGCTAGCACAACTAAGGTGGTTCTTCTCCGAGACGTAGATCGTGTTCGTGTGGACACGCATAGAGGCACGGACACTTGAACGTGTAAGAGATCCGGCGAACCAAAGGACTAGCGGGATAAGCGAAGGGCACGCGACAAAACTATTCATATAAGATAGGAATTGTAGATCACTTTGTATGAGTTTTTTCTTTCGCATGGATCGCTCGAGAGATCTTATTTCTGCTGCGATTTTAAATATTTTTACCTATAGATCCCTTCAGAGTAGACCTCATTTCCATCTGTCAACTCAATCGTGTTCATTAGAAGAAAAAGATGAAATCAAGATGAACATAAATTTGGGATCCCAAGGGCTTCTACAGCAACTTGGATCATGAAAAAAGTTGTCAATATAGAAGCCGGATAGCCATTGAGAATTGAGAATTTGAGATTGTTGAAATATTTTAACAAATAATAAGCTACAGCTTATTATTATTATTATTATAAAACTAATTTTAGATAATTTTATTTAAAAAGTTTATTAGAAAGAACAATAAGTAATGTGCAATTAGAATCTCATGTTTTAATTAAATTGTAACTTTCAACAAAGATAATATACTCGTTCAATTAATGAATGAGTAGTGAAAAAGTTATAAGTAGGTATCTAAAGGAGTTGATATAACTCCTGCAATAAAGGGGCAAGATCAGATGCCAAAAAACCTACAAGGATGTATAGATTCATTATAGGTCTATCTAGCCCGTAGAAACGATCACGATAAAGACACGTCAAATCCGTTGATGGTTGAGGTTTTGCCAAAAAACTTTTTTAGGGTGAATAGACCCACCATAGGTCTATCTAGTCCATAGTACTGACTATGGTAAAGACGCATCAAATTCGATTATGACTGGTCACTTACCAAAAGTGAACATTAGATTTGCTTTATTTTGACATCAATTTGGAGCAAAGCTGGAAGTTGGGTTCACAACAGCAGCGGCATCGGATCTGATCAGCTCGGCAAGTAAAGGTTGTATGATGTTTCAAGCAATTGGTGGGGTCAGCTTCAGTCATGGTCAGCAGGCTCAACATGGATTTATGATCATATCATAGTATATAGTCTGAATGGGTGGCAGCATGGATTTGAATATTGATAGTTTTTTGGTATACATGATTGTCATAGTGTGGTATACATGGGTGGCAGTGTGGATATTGTCGTATACATGATTGTGATAGTTTTGGTTGGTATTTATGAGGGTACACATATATATTACGTCACGTTATCTAATTGGATATGACATTTCGTCAGAAACAAATATATATTCATAGGTAGCATGTTGATTGTACCATTTTGTTTGATGATATATATTTATCTTTCATTAAAAAAAAACAAGGTCAATAAATTGCGGAGAGTAATGGATAAGGAAACATGACCAACTAGTAAATGCAGCATATTTAAATAAAAATACTGAAAAAAATCAAATTTGATTTAATAATTTGTTTCCAAGTTATAATTTGTCATACATAATTGTATTATCATTATAGTTAAAAAAATAATTATGCTCATCTCTAATTTTTTTTTCATTTCTAAATTATAATTTAGAGAATCAATTTATAATTAACTGTCAAATAATTAAAGAATGAGTGAAATTTATGAAATTTTTTCTCTAAAATTATATACCTATTGATCCTGTCGCGAAGTGAGGTGGCAATCCCATTGGCCAGACGGGCCTCCCAGGTGCCGCGAGCCGGTGAGGTGGCCGGTTGTCGACCGTGCCTTGCCACGTTCCTGCAAAACAAAGGTCGTCAGCGAACCCGCCGGAGAGATCCCCGGTCAGGCACTCCGACGGTCAAGTCAGTCTCCGAGGGCATATGAGGGGAAACTGAATCGAAAATGAGGCAAGGGATGCGAGAACTCGCGCGCGCGTACCTGTGGTAAGGGGAGTGTCAAGCTTATATAACCGGGGGAGCTGACAACCCTTGTCCGTACTGATGGGACAAGGGTGTGGTGGCTGTCAGCTCGCAGGGAGCACCGAGGAGCGGCGCAGCATGGCGCGGGGTTCCCTGACAGTATGTGAGTACCGGGTGCGCAGTACGAGGGTACTGGGTGCTTGGACTGACCGCGAGAAGATGTCAGAGGCAGATAAGGCGCAAGGAATCCCGTTAACAGGGTCGTACCCTGGATGTAAGGATGTGCGGGGACGTGAGCGGGACAGCCCGTACCCCGAGCGCCGACCACGTGTCCGCTTCGGGGCTCGAGCCAAGGGCTTAGCGGGAGCTGGCCCTGTTGGAGCAATCGACCCTAAGATGGTCCGGAATGACCATAGGTTTTGATGTTTGGGCAAAGGGTTTAAGTTAGGTTTTCCCTTGTATTCTTATATGTGTATGTTGAGTGTGCAGGTTGTACAGGTTACATATATGGACTTGACTGGACGGTCTCGGTACGGTGAAAGATGGCATGGAGGTAAGCTGGAGGCTTGCGTGCACATCCGAGGGACCTTGGTGAGCAGGGACGATGAGCTGATGGGCGCGGACTTCGAGGCATGCATGAAGGATGACATGAAGGCAAGCTGGAGGCTTGCGTGCATCCGAGGGACAAGAGCCGAAGATGAAGAGGGTGCGAAGGCAATAGTCGAGACTGCGGATGAGTAGTCAGTCGAGTTGTTAGGATCGAGTGCTGTGTGAATGTACTCGGGAAGGGATTCATCTGGGGATCAGTCGACTGCTTTAGGAGCAGTCGACTGATAGGTGGCTGGTGAGTTGGCTAAAATTCGAACGTTAGGGTGCAACGGTCGAATTTGGCTGGCACCAGTCGACTGCCCTTGGAGCAGTCGACTGGTGGCGAGGTTTTCAGCCCGAGTTCTATTTAAAGAGAACTCGGTTTGGGCTGGGATTCTCGACGAGTTTGGTCTTGGTTAAGGGCCAAACAGTAGTCTTTGTGCTCAGAGGTTCTCAAGGTGTTGTGGTGAGGTTTCTCCACCCACAAGGAGCGACGAGAGCTAGCCGGAGGTTATCCGGGGAGTGATCCACCGACGGATTCTTGGATTAGTCACCCGTCCGGGGTGGATACCAAGTAAATCGGTTTGTTAGCAGTGTTTTCTTTGTTGTTTGTGTTTATTATTATTGTTTCCGCTTGCGCATACTAACAACGTAGGAAGAACAAGCCGTAGAATCGCTATTCACCCCCCTCTAGCGTACCTAATCGACCCTTCAATTGGTATCAGAGCGAAGGATCGCTCGTATTGGACTAATCGCCAAAGGAGCAAACGCTAGAGGAGAAGAGAAGATGGAAGATAAGTTGGAGGACGACATCTACACTCCGCCGCCCTACGATCATGAAGATTTCGACTATTGGCGGGCGAGGATGAAGAATTGCTTTGGAATGGAGTGGGAGTGTATGGTGGTGCTTGAAGAACCCTATGAAATTCCAAAGGATAAGCACGGGAAAAGGCTTAGGCCTAGGTATTGGAATCAAGAACAATAAGACCTAGCAAGGGCAAACAAGAAGGTAATTGATGTATTAATAAATGTTTTGCCTAACAATGTCTTGAGTGGTGTGGGGGCATATGAAAATGTGCATGAATTGTGGAACAAAATAGAAGATTTTCATAAGAACACCATCCAAGCTCAACCAATATAAGATTCCAATGAAGTGAGCTCTATGATTCAAGAAAAGGAGAGAAATGAATCATCCACATCATCAAGTGAAGTGTCAATTTCTTCAAGTGAAGAGGAGGAATTAAGTGAAAGATTATCAACCTTCTCAAGAAAAGAAGAGGAGGTATCTGTTGGAAATGGATGGCTAGAGAGAGGGGGGTGAATATAGCCAATCACTTCGACTTTAAACACTTATGAAGTTTCTGCAACTCAGATATCAGTAGCACAGCGGAAAGAGTAGAAAAACAGAGTGTGCAGAAAACTAAAAATAGAAACGAAAGCAAAACAAACACAACTAGCAAGATCGCTAACAAGGAGGGTTTACAAGGTTCGGGGATAACTTGCCCCTACTCCTTGGCGTGCCCTTAAGGTGGGCGATCCCTTGATCGTCGGCAGATCAAGCCCCGGTTAACACCGGAGAGAAGGCAACCTCCTTCTCGGTGGAGAAACCTCTCCACAGCGTTTCAATCACAAATATATGTTTAAGCACAATGAAACAATAGGAAGGATCTTACTCAAGCACTCAGCAAAGACAAGAACACAGCAAGCTTTCCCGAGCTCCACCCAGCGACGATCTCACGCAAGTAACCCTTCCTCGTGTCTTCCTGCTGTCGGACTCCAAGCCTCTTGTTCTCTCCTTCAAGCGCTCAAGTAATGGTTGCTTCAAGAATGCAGTAGCTTGCTCAAGGTGATGAGAACTTCAGAAACACAGCAAGCAAGTTGTGGAGAACTCAAGGCGCGGCAAGAAACTCAGTTCGCAAAAAACCAGAACTACTCCACGAAGCCTTCTCCGCCCTTTTTGTTTCTCCACTCAGCATCAGTGACAGCATCTCCTGCAGCCTCCAGCTACCTCACTGCCAACGCCAGCTACCACTGAGCCTTCCCTAGACTTCCTGAGCTCCCTCAGCCAAGCTCCAGTCAGCGGCTCTAGTCTGCAGCTCCGGCCGTTGCAACCTGAGATGGAAAACGGACAAACCTGCTCCAAGGAAAGCCTCCATTGACTTCTCCTTGAGTGTTTGAATCCTCCCCTGTCACCTGTAGCTTAATCAGAGTGTTAGAGCAGCATATCAAGCAGTAAATCAAGATTCAGAAGTGAAGCGCAGAGAATCGGATATGATCAGACGCTCTGATCGCGTCTGACAGTGCAATTTGAATTAAAGTGATCGGTCACCGGACCGATCCAGGGCTTGTGGTGACCGATCCACTACTTCGCTGGGATTCCCAGCTCTCGCGGCTATACACACCTGATCGGTCACCGGACCGATCAGAGTGAAGCCTGATCGGTCAGCAGACCAATCAGAGTGAAGCCTGATCGGTCACTCAGACCGATCAGGACAAATGAACAGTGATTCTGTAATCAGATCCTAAGTCCCTGATCGATCACCGGACCGATCCAGGGTCTGATCCGGAGGAGAACTCACTCACTGTTCGCTCCCTGATCGGTCACCAGACCGATCAGGAGCAAGTCAGTGAGGAAGCTGCTTGCTCCCTGATCGGTCACCGGACCGATCAGACATCTCTGGATCGGTCGCCAGACCGATCCACGAAGGAGCAGCGTGCCAATATCCCTGATCGGTTACCAGACCGATCCAGGGAGTCAAACCCAACCCTCCAAGCTAGGGTTTCATCCACCTTAGCCCTCCAAGCCAAGGATTTCACCATCTAACTCTCCAAGTTGGGAATTTGCACCTAACCCTCCAAGTTAGGACTTTTCACCTAGCCCTCCAAGCTAGGACTTTTCACCCAATCTTCCCAGCTAGGACTTTTCACCCAACTTTTCCGAGTTAGAACTTCATCCAACCTAGCCCTCCAAGCTAGGCACCTAACCCTCCAAGCCAGGACTTTTTCACCTAATTCTCCAAGATGGAAATTTGCACCTAACCCTCCAAGTTAGGACTTTTCACCTAGCCCTCCAAGCTAGGACTTTTCACCCACCTCTTCCGAATTAGGACTTTTCACACACCTAGCACTCCAAGCTAGGATTTTCAACACCTAACCCTCCAGATTAGGATTTTCCAACACCTAGCCCTCTAAGCTAGGATTTTCCACACCATGCCTGATCCCCGATCAGGACTTAATCATAATCAATCATCATCCACCTAAACTAAAATCGGTGTTAACACCAAAACAACAATCAGGGCCAGACTGCATAAACAATCTCCCCCTTTTTGTTGTTTGACAACCCGACTTTAAGTTTAGGGATTCTCAATCAAAATTTTCAAATTTAGAATCATAGGGGAATCCAAATCCTCCCCCTACAACATGATCATCCTAAACTTAACCAATCCACACTCTCCCCCTTTGTCGAACACCGAAAAGGGGCTAGAGGGGCTGTTAAGTTTAAAACAAACTCCCCCTCAACCCTAGGGGTATCCCAGAACAACAAAGATTCGATGGAATTGTTTTCGAAGCATATGATATCATGTGGAAAAGATAGATCAAGATGAAACCATCACATACATCATATGAATCTATAACATGTCATAACGGTCATATACATCAAGTGGACATGGCATCAAAAGCATAATCATAGCAAGGTAGCAAGTATGCAAATAGTAGTCATCATAGCATCAACAAGTATCGACAAACAGTAATCATGTGAGCAGTTATACAAGCAACATCCTAAGCAAGATAGGCCAAATAACCTGCTAGAACAGACAAGAGTCAGGACGGACACATCCGTCAAAAACATCAAACACGAACATAGAGCAGTCAATCGTCAGCTGGATCATCGTCTGAATCATCAATGTATATGATATCTCTTGGTGAAGGGCCACTGGGAGATGCACCATCAGGAAATGTATGATGATACCACTCTTCATACCATCTGTCCTGGAATGAGCGCATCTCAGAGACATCAGAGGCTAGAGCATCGAGACGGCGATCGAAAGACTGACACTCTGAGCGGACCTCCTGTCGCCAGAGCTCGGAGATATGCAACTCGTGCTCCATCATCCGCTCTATCTCCGCAACCTGCCAGCGTAGATCAGGGGCCCACTCATCGTAGTCGGCAGTAGTAGCTGGCGGCTCCTGGTCATGAGCTGCTCTCTGTAGCTCTCCCTCACGTCTGCGATCCTTCCACCTTAGCCCCTGGGGCCCGAGAACAATACCGGACTGAGCAAGCATGCGGCGGTCCAGACGACAGTCATGTCGAAGCATGGGCACAATGCGGCCCTGTGAAACGTCGATGCCAACCGATTCCAGCCAGGCAGTGATGATATGGCCGAATGGCATGTGGACTGACTGGGTGGATGACATGCAGTGGACGATGATGGAGAAATAGACCGAGGCCACTGGATCAAAATCTAACTGCTGAGCATCAAGCAGTGGGACGGGCGAATCTTATCCAGATGTTTCGAAGTAGTAGGTAGAAGACAATTGGTGATGATCTTGAACAGAACATAGTTAACAGGGGAAAGGCGAAGAGCAGGAAATGTGGGAAAATCACTAGTGCTCTCACCAGAACCCCTTGGCCTGGGATGGCCTAGAGTACACATAGATGAAATCAGGGGTTACTTCATTAAAGGGAAACGGAAGAAGATTAGGATGGTAAGGGTAGAGAAAGAAATCATTGTTTGACCGGCGACAACCAAGAAAATCAGTAAAAATGGATCGATTAAAGTCAAGGTCGACACCGGCGACACGAGTCCTCCACCCCGTTCCCTCCCCACTCACCAGGTTATTATAGAATTCAGAGACCAAGTCAAGATTGATCGGCCTCTCAAGAAAAAGAATGGATTGAAGATTGTAATGTGTGATAATTTGTTGGATGGTCGGGCAATGTTCATAGATAAAGGACTGGTCTATGGTTCGACATGACATTAATTTGAAATTGTGCCACTCAAAATTTAACGCAAGAGTGACACTCTGAAATCGAGTACGTAGAGGCGGTGGAGGCCTTGGAGAAGGTGTAGATATGGAAGGGCCTTTGCCCTTTGAGCTTTCCACCATAGGTTCCTTACCTTTAGAAGATTTTCTAAAGGATCGAATTGATCATGGAACAGAATGGAATCAATTTGGGCAATGTTGAGACAAATATAAGTCGAATCACACAAAGTCAAGAGTTGATCATACAAGGAAAGACCCAATCAGAGAATGTAATCAAGACCCATGAATCAAAAGCACACATTTTAATCAGAGGTGAGGCATGGAAAGGTAAGGTCACGGCAAATACAAGAGGGTCACGGCACCACACCAAGAACAAACATCAAACCATGATTAGCCTCAAAACATAATTTTATGAACTGATTTGCAAGAAAATCGAAGCCAATAACTCACTTTGGTGTCATTGGTGAGGTTCTTGAAGTTTGAAAGGAAAAAGCTTGCGCAGGAGGAGGCCTCGGCGCAAGGCAGAGACGCAGAGAACTTGGTGCAAGTAGAGAACTTGCAGAGAACAGGGAGACGCCGCAGGGACCTTCATAAGAACTTGCACGCACGAGAAAGAGGGAGACGCAGGAACACTCCCGCTCAGAATGAAGAGGCGCAAGGGAGAGGTTTCAGCGCTAGGGTTGGCAAGGAGAGGTTTTTCGCGAAGTTAATCGGTTGGTGAATCGGTCCACCAACCGTAATTTAATGCGATTGAACGGATCACCGTTCGATCTGATAGCGCCCAGACCGATCAGGCTATAGCCTGATCGGACTGAACCGAGCATGATCGGTCGGGTGATCGATCAGGCATGCTCCTGATCGATCGGTTGATCGATCAGGGAGAGATCAATAGGCTCGGGAGGCTTACTGTGAGCCCCCTGATCGGTCTGTGGACCGGTCCCAGCAGGGTGCCAGATCTGTCCGGGGACCGATCCAGGCTAGCTCAGTAAGGTTGATCAAAATTTCATAAAGTCACTGATGCCCCTCTGACCGGTCTGTGGACCGATCAATGCAAGAGGAAGCCAGATCGGTCTGGGGACCGATCAGCCTTATGCCTGATCGGTCCGGTGACCGATCAGGGTTCCTGATATTCCCAAATTCGATTTGAAATATTCAGTTTCAGATTTTCTGAAACTTTCCAATGAGATCTGATGAAGTTTATCGAACTTGGACATGATCTCATGAGTAAAATTGATCCCTGAACAAGGATCAAGAGTCCTTATAGATTCAACAATCACTTTGCTCCACCCAAATGGAGTCAAACTCACTCAACAATTATTCAAGCAAATTCAATCAAGTTTTGTTCCAAATTCAGTGTTCCAATCAAGTTTCCTTGATTGGAATGTCCAAGTATGATCATGGAGCCATATACACATATGTTATGCAATGGTTTTCCCCATACTTGGTCACCACAGTGATTATTATCTCGTCAACTTAATTTCTCAAGGGATGCATTGACATTTTGAGAAATTTAGTTGATCCTAACATCTCACCCCATATCTAGCAAACAAAAATGTTTTGGTAAACCTTATAGTTTGTGTGAGATGTTCCCAAAGTTACCCAATTGTTTCCCAACAATTTCGAAATAATCATGAAGGGTTTGAATGCAATTTGAAATTCATAAAGCACGACACATTCCCAACTCCCGTCTTAGGAAACTAAATTCATTTTCGGGGAGTGGTTTAGTGAAAATGTCAGCTAGGTTTGATTTGGACTCTACATGAGAGAGTACAATATCTCCCCTAGCTACATGATCCCTAATGAAGTGGTGATGCACCTCAATATGTTTGGTCCTAGAATGATGGACTGGATTCTTGGTTAAGTTAATTGTGCTTATGTTATCACATAACACTTGCACACCCTTGTAACTCAATCCATAGTCCTCTAAAGTATGTATCATCTACAACAATTGTGATACACTTTCTCCCATGACGATATATTCTGCCTCGGTCGTGGAGAGAGCAACACAATGTTCCTTCTGACTTGACCAACTTACTAAGGACGAACCTAAGAATTGACAACCCCCACTTGTGCTTTTCCGGTCCAACTTACATCCAGCGTAGTTGGAATTCGTATAGCCAATTAAATCAAATGATTCGGTACGGGAGTACCATAGACTGACTCCAATTGTGCCTTTGAGATATCTCAAAATTCGCTTAACAGCGATTAGGTGAGATTCCTTGGCACAAACTTGATACCTAGCGCACATACCCACAGCAAATAGTATATCAGGTCGACTAGCTGTAAGGTATAGCAAACTGTCTATCATGCTTCGATATTGAGTCAAATCAACGGGTTTACCACTCTCATCATTGTCTAATCTTGTGTTTGTAGCCATGGGAGTGGTTACCTCTTTTGAATCACTCATATTGAATTTTCGAAGCATTTCTTGTGTGTATTTCGATTGGTGCACATGGATCCCATTACGAGTTTGCTTGATTTCAAGTCCAAGGAAGAAAGTCAACTCTCCCACTAGACTCATCTCAAATTCATTTTCCATATGTCCAATAAACTCATTCAAATAGCCCTTATTGTTTGAGCCACAAATTATGTCATCGACATATACTTGGGCTACAAAAATAGTCACCATCTCTTCGTAGAAATAGTGTAGAGTCTATTTGGCCTCTAACGAAGCCCTTCTCAATTAGGAATGTCGACAACCACTCATACCAAGCTCGGGGTGCTTGTTTAAGGCCATAAAGTGCCTTTTTGAGCTTGAACACGTGGATTAGAAATTCGGTACTCTCAAACCCTGGAGGTTGTTCGACATAGACCTCTTCTCTAATCAAACCATTTAGAAAGGCCGATTTGACGTCCATTTGATATAATTTGAAACCACGATGTGCTGCAAATGCTAGCATCAATCGGATGGACTCTAATCGTGCCACGGGAGCATAAGTCTCATCATAATCAAGGCCTTCAACTTGACTATAGCCCTTGGCTACTAAGCGGGCCTTGTTTCTAATGATTTCTCCCTTATGGTTCAATTTGTTCTTGAAGACCCATTTGGTTCCAATAATGGAGGCCTTCTTGGGTCTAGGGACTAAGTCTCAAACTTGACTCCTTTCGAATTGACCTAGTTCATCTTGCATTGCAATGATCCAATCGGGATCATTTAATGCTTCATCAATTTTCCTAGGTTCAATTTCGGAAATTAAGGCAACTTCATTAGCCTCATTCCGGAAGAATGATCTAGTTCTAACCCCGTGATGGATGTCTCCAACAATTTGGTCTTGGGGATGACTTGAGGCTAATCTACTTTGCTTAGGAGTTGGTGGTGCTTCTTGAACGGGTTCACTAGACACAAGTCCAGCCTCAGGATCCGGCTGATCAATGGGTTGTCTAGGTTCACCGTCATCAGACTCATCACCATCAACAACACTTGGAGTTTCATTCAAACTTAGTTTCCTAAGTTCGAATTGGACTTCATCTTCTGGTTGACCATTGACTTTTGGAATCTCTTCAAAGACAACATCAGAAGATTCTTCAACTAGTCTAGATTTCTTGTTGTAGACTTGGTAGGCTTTGCTAACAAGGGAGTACCCGACTAGTATCCCTTCATCAGCCTTTACCGTGAACTTTCCAAGGTGATCCTTGGTGTTTAGAACGAACACCTTACAACCAAACACCCTAAGGTGTTTAACCGTAGGTGGTTTCCCAAACCAAAGTTCATGGGGAGTCTTTCCTAGAAACCTATGAATGAGGACCCGATTTTGCACATAGCAAGCTGTATTTACAGCTTCAGCCCACAAGTAACTCGGTAGTGAGTACTCATTGAGCATGCTTCGTGCAGCCTCTTGTAAAACACGGTTCTTCCTCTCTACAACACCATTTTGTTGTGGTGTTCTAGGAGTAGAGAACTCATGCTTATAACCTCTATCTTGACAAAATTCTAAAAACCTTTGGTTTTGAAATTCACCTCCATGATCACTCCTAATTGTCTTAATGGTTGATGACTTTTCATTTTCAACTCTTCTACAAAAAGAAATGAAGATATCTAAGGTTTGGTCCTTATATTTTAAAAAGTAAGTCCATGTATACCTAGTAAAATCATCAATGATAACAAAGCAATATCTACTTCCATTCAATGATATGATGGTACTACAATCAAATAGATCCATATGAAGTAAATCTAATGCATTGGAAGTACTTACAGCGCTTTTACCTTTATGTGCAGATTTTGTTTGCTTACCCATTTGACATGCATCACAAAGTTTATCTTTTTCATACTTGATGCTCGGTAAGCCACGGACTAATCCCTTGTTGGCCAACTTCCGGATGTTCTTCATGTTAACATGTGCTAACCTCCGGTGCCAAAGGGTGGACTCTTCTTCTCTTGACATGAGACACTTAGCAAAAGCATTAGTAGCACTTTTAAATGAAACTTGATAAATATTGTCTACTCTTGCTCCTACTAGTACCGTGTCCAAGGTGTCATGTTGTCTAACTAGACATTGACTTGGTTGAAAGTCAATTGTGTAACCCGTGTCACACAATTGACTCACATTTAGGAGATTAAATTTCATCCCCTTGACTAGAAGAACATTTGAAATTCTAAGACATTCGGATATTTGAATGTCTCCTATCCCTATGACCTTAAGACTACCATTGTTACCAAATGATACATTACCTCTACTTTTCTTGTGAAGTGTGGTAAACAATGATCTATCCCCGGTCATGTGTTTGGAGCATCCACTATCAACGAACCAAGTTGATAGATGCTCTCCCTCAATCATAACCTACACAATTCGAAAAATAGAAGTTTTAGGTACCCAAACCTTGGGACCTAAAGCATCAACTAAACATGACTTAGGCACCCATGCCTTGACCACTTTCTTTTGAATTTTGGGTGTCCTAGATTGTCTCATATCAGTCCTAGACATCAAGGACACGAATGAGGGTTCTTTGGGTCGATAACCAATACCGGCCCTATTGTAGAATGCCCTTTGGGTATTTAGGATTATATCTAGGGTCTTAGAGCAAGTTGAGAACTTCCCAAGAATATTCTTGAGCTTCTCAACTTCACTCTTCAATGATTTGTTCTCTTCTACTAGCAGGTTATCATGCAAATCATTTACTTCCTCAACCTTAGAGGATTTCAAAATTTCAATCTCATGTTTCAATGATTTAATTTCATCTTCTAACAATTCAACATGCAAATCATCAATGTCATCATCCCTAGATACCTTCAATTGATCAATTTCTAATTGCAATGCTTTAACCTTATTCTTTGGCTTTTTAAGCATACTAGTTAAACATGCAATTGCTCTATAACATTTTTCAAGTTCTGGAGAAGTTACCTCTTCATCATCCGAAGATGATGAAGCCGCATTTGAGGAACTCGAAGATTTATCACTGCTCTCCTCTCCAAGAGCCATGAGTGCCACATGCCTAGTGCTCTTCTCCTCCTTCTCTTCATCGGATGAGCTAGAGGATGACTCATCCCAAGTGGCCTTCAAAGCCTTCTTCTTCTTCTTGAATTTCTCTTCTTTCTTTTTGGATTTCTCCTCCTTCTTCTTTAGTTTCGGGCATTCATTCTTGAAGTGTCCTTTCCTACCACACTCAAAGCAAGATGCATTAGTTTTATCAAGTTTAGATTCACTAGAGTTACCTCTACTCTTGAAGCGTCGACCCCTTCTCAACATTCTTCTCACAAAGTTCGCCATTTCGGAGGATGAGGAGCCGCTGCCATCTTCCTCGGAATCGAACTCGGATTCGGAAGAGGATGAAGATGAAGAGACTTCCTTCTCCTTCTTCTTCTCCTTCTTCTTCTTGTTGATTCGGTCCCCTGCAACTAAGGCAATCCCCTTCTCCTTGGGGCCTTTGTTAGCCATTTCATGCAATTCCATCTCACAAAATAAATCATCTAACTTTACAATGGATAGATCCTTGGAAACTTTGTAGGCATCCACCATAGATGACCACAAAGCATTCCTTGGAAAAGTTTTCAAGACATACCTCACAAGGTCGCGATTCCCGACCTTTTCATCAATCGAATGAAGCCCATTGAGGACTTCCTTGAACCGGCTATAGAGCTCACTCACCGATTCATTCTCCTTCATGGAGAGATTTTGGAGTTGATTGAGGAACAAGTCCCTCTTTGCGATTCTTGAATCTCGGGTGCCCTCGTGAAGCTCAATGAGTTTGTTCCACAAGTCCTTTGCACTTGTGAAGGGACCAACCTTGATAAGTTGGTCTTTGTTCATGCCACATTGTAGAGTGACAACCGCCTTCGCGTCGGCTTCACTCTTTCGCGTTTGTTCGGCAGTCCACCTCCATGACTCAAGTTCTTTACCTTCATCATCCTTCGGAGGGGTGAATCCCTCCTTCACCGCGAACCAAGTGTGGATATCCATCTTCAAATAATATTCCATCTTTGATCTCCAATATTGAAAGTCGGCACCATCAAAGAATGGAGGTCGGGTGGTGGAGAAGCCTTCTCTCAACGCCATCTTGTTGATAACTCTTGGATGTTAAGCCGTAAACAGAGCCCCAAGCTCTGATACCACTTGTTGGAAATGGATGGCTAGAGAGGGGGGGGTGAATATAGCCAATCACTTCGACTTTAAACACTTATGAAGTTTCTGCAACTCAGATATCAGTAGCACAGCGGAAAGAGTAGAAAAACAGAGTGTGCAGAAAACTAAAAATAGAAACGAAAGCAAAACAAACACAACTAGCAAGATCGCTAACAAGAAAGGTTTACAAGGTTCGGGGATAACTTGCCCCTACTCCTTGGCGTGCCCTTAAGGTGGGCGATCCCTTGATCGTCGGCAGATCAAGCCCCGGTTAACACCGGAGAGAAGGCAACCTCCTTCTCGGTGGAGAAACCTCTCCACAGCGTTTCAATCACAAATATATGTTTAAGCACAATGAAACAATAGGAAGGAATGCATAATGATAGACCCAAGACCCCTAGACCTAAGGATCATGGCACTAATCCCAAGAAGGGAAGGAATGTGCCTAGAAAGGAGGTTAGGTCTAGGAATGTCCAAGGTGGACATATGAGTTCCAAGGTTAGAAATTTGAAAAGGAAAAATCAAGTCATGAGGACAAGACTTGAAACATTAGAAAAGGTCCTAGAAAGGTTCACGGTTGGATCTAAGGGCTTATACATGGTGTTAGGTAGTTTGAAACCCAACCACGATAGATCGGGACTGGGATACCGGTCTACGACCTCCAAGGCCAACATAAAGAAGTATGCTGGGGAGGCATACAATCATGGTAAGGAGGGTAAGTCCAAGGATGGCAAGGGAATGCCATCCAAGGGTAGAAAGGGTGACTTAACCAAGGACAAGGTGTCCAAGGTTAAGAAGGTTCACTTTGTGGGCTAAGAGTCATCGGTGACACATCGGTGTGGCCTAGTATGGATTGAGTCACCTAGGGAGGTGGCTAGGGCTCAGAGCTCAAGGGGGAGCTCTAGGAGCCTTTGGGGTCCATGGTAAATGGATCTCAAAAGATTATCACCTAGAAAATTAGGTTGAAATGTGCCAAAAGGATTGGAAGACTTAGGTAAGTCTTAATTCTAGAAAATGGCACATTAAAAGGAGAATTAGGGAGAAAAAGGTGAAAATAGGATATATCTGAGAAAATTAGGTTTTAATGAGTGAACACCATGCAATTCAGTGCTAGAAATGAGTTATGATCAAGTATAAGAGACTACATTAAGGAGAAGTCACAATTGAGACTTTTGGAATGAGTTTCAATGATACACTTTAGGATAAGTTGAGTTTCGTGCCAATCTTGGGATCCGGAGTACATTTGTTTGGAAACGTATTTTTCCCAAGAAGACATTGGCCCCACAAATCTCCCCACGAAATTCCATAATTTTTGGAGATTTGTAGAATTATCTACACATTACTGAAATTGGACTAAAAAACCTAAAAATCAGGTATCAGTTGACTGCCCTGGGGGTAGTCGACTGGTCTCAGCCCAGAAACATTCTGTGAGTTTTGGGAGGGGCAGTCGACTGGTCTGTAGGCTGAAATAGGAAAATGGCTATTGGATGATAGAATATGATATCTAAATTAAAATCCTTGATGATACTGGTTGAGTAAAGGTGTGTCTCATGGGTTAATGGTGATTATATGAAATGAGGTCATATGAAAAATTCAAGGAAGTTTGATAAGTTTCTTATGTGTATCTAGGATTTAGAGATAAAATGGGGGAAACTTTCATCATATTAAGGATATGGATAAAGAAATGAATTGAGGACAATTTCATGTGTCGAGTTATGATGATTAGCTTTGGCAAACACATGGAATTAGAGATACATTTGCAAATTGATACAAAATGTCAATCTTTTGAGGAAATTAGGAACTGTACCAAAAGTCAAGCACACTTGACATTTTCATGAAATCATATTTTTTTCTAGGATAGGGTATATCCTAACAAGTGTGCTTGCAAACCCTTAGAGTCTTTAAGGTCTTGGTGAGTTCTTTTTGACACTAGGGATAAGGGTGCTTGGGGAGCAAGCCTTTAATGATGTTCAAAGGGAGAAGAACTCGGGTGTTAGGTTGGGAAGAACCTAACTTGGTGTTAGGAGGTTAAGTTGGGTAGAACTTAACCTAAGAAAAATGAAAATTGGGAGAAGGCATAGGTTTAGGGGGAGGTTGCCTCCTTGTTTGCCTTAATTTTCATTGAAAATTTTGGATTTTGTGTCTAACTTGGGAATAGTGATAGATACATGGTGAAATATATTTTTCCCAAGTAGGTATGGGTACCACAAAGTTCTCCACGAAATTTGGAAATTTTTGGAGATTTATGGAATTTCTGGCGCGTTTCTGAAATTCAGCCAGAAAACTGATATTCAGAGTATCAGTCGACTACCATGGAGTCAGTCGACTGGTCAGGGCTGGTGTGGGTATCCAACAGCTGACTTGGGTCCAAATGATAAGAAATAAGTGTATGGGGATTAGTACACGTTGTTTAGGATCATTGGGGATTTAAAAAACTAATAATTGAGATATTATTGGGGTCTTTTTGATGTATGGCAAAGGGGGAGAGTGTTGGGTTTAAGTGAGAAACCAAACATACCTTTGCTAGAAACCCTAGGTTTAGGGGGAGCATTTTGGTGGAAATTCCTAGTTTGGAGGGCTAGGTGTGGAAGAGTCCTAACTTGGAGGGTTAGGTGGTAAAAAGTCCTAACTTGGAGGGTTAGGTATAAGATGCCTTGGGATAGGATCCAGGTATGCATTGCATATGCATTATTTTTGCCATTGACTACTGTTTTGCTTTCCCTAACTTAAACGTATTGCCAAACATCAAAAAGGGGAGATTGTTGGAGCAATCGGCCCTAAGATGGTCAGGAATGACCATAGGTTTTGATGTTTGGGCAAAGAGTTTAAGTTAGGTTTTCCCTTGTATTCTTATATGAGTATGTTGAGTGTGTAGGTTGTACAGGTTACACCTATGGACTTGACTGGACAGTCTCGATACGGTGAAGGATGGCATGGAGGCAAGCTGGAGGCTTGCGTGTGCATCCGAGGGACCTTGGTGAGCAGGGACGATGAGTTGATGGGTGCGGACTTCGAGGCATGCGTGAAGGATGGCATGGAGGCAAGCTAGAGGCTTGCGTGCGCATCCGAGGGACGGGAGCCGAAGATGAAGAGGGTGCGAAGGTAATAGTCGAGGCTGCGGATGAGGAGTCAGTCGAGTTGTGAGGATCAAGTGCTGTGTGAATGTACTCGGGAAGGGATTCAGCTGGGGACCAGTCGACTGCTCTGGGAGCAGTCGACTGATAGGTGGCTGGTGAGTTGGCTAAAATTCGAACGTTGGGGTGCAACGGTCGAATTTGGCTGGCACCAGTCGACTGCCCTTGGAGCAGTTGACTGGTGGCGAGGTTTTCAGCCCGAGTTCTATTTAAAGAGAACTCGGTTTGGGTTGGGATTCTCGACGAGTTTGGTCTTGGTTAAGGGCCAAACAGTAGTCTTTGTGTTCAGAGGTTCTCAAGGTGTTGTGGTGAGGTTTCTCCACCCACAAAGAGCGACGAGAGCTAGCCGGAGGTTATCCGGGGAGTGATCCACCGACGGATTCTTGGATTAGTCACCCGTCCGGGGTGGATACCAAGTAAATCGGTTTGTTAGCAGTGCTTTCTTTGTTGTTTGTGTTTATTATTATTATTTCCACTTGCGCATACTAACAACGTAGGAAGAACAAGCCGAAAAATCGCTATTTACCCCCCCTCTAGCGGACCTAATCGACCCTTCAGGCCCGTGGTAGTTTTGGCCTCTCGGCTGAGTGGGACCTGGGGAGCATGGGCTGCCACGCGCCCGTTCGGGGCTCGAGCCAAGGGCTTAGCGGGAGCTGGCCCGTGGTAGTTTTGGCCTCTTGGCCGAGTGGGACCCAGGGAACGTGGGCCGCCGCGCGTCCGCTCGGGACTCGAGCCAAGGGCTTAGCGGGAGCTGGCCCGTGGTAGTTTTGGCCTCTTGGCCGAGTGGGACCCAGGGAGCGTGGGCCGCCACGCGTCCGCTTCGGGACTCCAGCCAAGAGCTTAGCGGCAGCTGGCCCGTGGTAGTTTTGGCCTCTCGGCCGAGTGGGACCCGGGGAGCGTGGGCCGCCACGTGCCCGCTCAGGGCTCGAGCCAAGGGCTTAGCGGGAGCTGGCCCGTGGTAGTTTTGGCCTCTTGGCCGAGTGGGACCCGGGGAGCATGGGCCGCCACGCGTCCGCTCGGGACTCGAGCCAAGGGCTTAGTGAGAGCTGGCCCATGGTAGTTTTAGTTACCCCTATTTCCTTCTTGCTCGAGTCGCCAGATTAACAATCATTCTATCTATCTTTCGGGCGCCCAGCTCATTTAAGGCCACATGTCCTCCGATTATGGGTCTTTCAGGCGTTAGCTTATCGCCTTTCTGTCTTGGGCAGCGGACCGATCCTTCGCTGTCTTTTCGTATTTCTTGCCCCTGCCTCTTTGCCCGGTCGTAGGATTGGCTATCGCCCACGACCTTTCTACCAACGGCTGCGATTAATGGTCGTCCCCTATATAGGCTCCAGCGACCATTGCTTATGTCTTTTCCTCGTATTCCTTCGTCTTCCCCCCTTTTCCTTCCACCGTTTCCCCTGGTGTCCTAGCGCTCCTTCTAGGATACTGCGCGGCTTTATCAGGGCGGAGGCTAAAGAGAGGTCGGCCGGATATAGGGCGGCGATGGCCACCCTGCTTTCGGAACCTATCCCTGTCCCTCCAATACCGTTCCGCCAGTCACCCCGGCATCTCCTTCTCCGGCGTCAAACCCTACCGCCGCCTCATCCACAGATAAGGGCGAGGGGTTAGGGGAGTAGGCGCTAGATTCTGATATTGAGGTTTTGCCCTCAGATCCTTTCGCCCGAGGGCCCGATCGTCTCCCGGACCATTCCCACGACTGCTCGTCTCCTTCTGGCGCTGCGCCTGCCTTTCCTCGGGAGATTCCCTCTCCTTCCGCGGCGGCGAACCCACCTGCTCCGCTGGTGACGGTGCCGGTTGTCCCGACACCCCTCGATGCCGGGGATATCCTACCTGCGCCTCCTTCGCCTCAACTTGCCCCTCCCAGCGAGCCGAAAGACCATCCTCACCCTGCCCTTCTGCCAGGGGCTCCTGCTTCCTTGGTATCTACACCGTGCACTCCTGTTTCCTCATCCCTAGGGCTTGATCACTCCTCTGCCCCCTTGTCTCCGCTAGCTCGACTATCAGGGTGGTCGTTGACCCCTCTCCTCCCCTTCCTAGCCAGACCCCGGATCTCCGCCCGATACATCTCGTTCTTCCTTCGCGAGCGGATTCCTCTACTGCTTACGAGTTTCTGGATCCTGAGCCACTAGGATCAGCTAGGGTGGTTCACCTACATGCTCCCCTAAGCGACCACGTGTACCAAGGTCTTCGGTCCTTCGATCGTCAAGACCCTATCACCCGTATTGACTGCCTGGTCGCGGACGCCTATCGAGTATGTTTCTCTGATAGCCCCTGCTCACTCGGCCTTTTGCCTGATGCACCCTTCACTTCTTTTGTAGTTGATCAGGGCCCTGTATGACATGGGCGTTTCCTTTGCTGCTCAGAACCGATCTCTTCGTCAGTTAGAGTCTCGTCGGGAGGCGCTGGAAGCTCAGCTCCGCTGCACACAGCCACAGCCGAACAAGGAAACCTGGAATGCTTTGCGTTCCGAGAACACGACCCTTCAGGGACGGGCCGCCCACGCTGAGGCGCAGCTCCGGGAGCTTTTGACAGAGCTGAGCGCAGCTTGACCTTCTGATGCTCAATTGCGCCAACAACTAGCTTACTTGGAGCGAAGCGAGCGCCAAGCCCAGACTCGGGAACTTCGGGCAAACTCCGATTTGGTCAAGGCCCAGGCAGATCTTCTGGAGGCCAACCAATCGGCTGCTATGCTGCTCACCACCTTGAAGGCCAAAGAGGAGGAATTGGCGGCCTTCCAAAGTGACCTTTTGCGGAGGTGCGAATGCCACTAGGCCCAGAAGGCTAAGGCGCAGACAACTTGGGATGGGCCTGGCCAAGCGCCGGGTGGAGTCTCGTCACGACCTTCGACGCCTATTCTGTGATTGTAGGTCTGCCCCCTTTCTTCTACCTGATGTAGGCGAGGGCCAAACGGTTTGTCATGGATATTGCTTTTCCCCCTTTTATCGTCTTCTCCTTTTTGCCTCCACCCTCTTGCATAGTGGTTGCTAGGGCGATGGCGGGACCGGCCGCTTTTTTCGTGCAGGGGAGGCGGTGCCCCCTAGGCTAAGGCTGTGGCATTTCGACCACTTGGGCTTTCAGACATAGGCGGTGTTTTCTCAGCACCTTTGACTTGGGTGAACCCGAGGGGTGTCACGAGCTCGGGCTAGCCTCAGGGCCCAGTCGAGAGCTAGATGAGGCGTTCTTAGTCATAGTTTACGGGGGCTTAGCCGTCCCCGGCCTACCCGTGAGCTTAGGGTGGTGCGCCGGGCGGAGGTCACACCTTTCAATTGAAGGCCGAACCGGTAGCTAATTAAGGGGCGAGTATGTTTGCTTAGAGCCTCCAAGAGCAGTAGTCACCGCGGCCTCTATTCAGGGGCTGATTCGAGGATGTAACCCAAGGGTGTGGCTCCCTGGTCGAGGAGTTCCCGGGGATTCTAATCCTAGGGGAGGATTCACGCAGATTGGTCTCGGACTTGCCCGATCGGGCGACCTCTCGGGCAACATGCGCTGTCAGGTGTCCGACCGGGAATCGGTCCAAGGGAAGGGCTCGCGTAGGGAAAGGTTTACGTAGAGCCGGGGCTTCCCGGTCGAGGGCATCCCAGGGAGCGGGGGCCACCACGCGCCGCCTGAGAGCCTCGCCGAGGCTTCCTGGTCGAGGGCATCCCAGGGAGCGTGGGCCGCCACGCGCCGCCTGAGAGCCTCGCCGAGGCTTCCCGGTCGAGGGCATCCCAAGGAGAGTGGGCCGCCACGCGCCGCCTGAGAGCCTCGCCGAGGGTAATGCAGCAACAGCTGTTTTGCCAAAAAACCATTCCTGAAGGGCGCACTAAATAAATGAGATATAATCCAGAAGACCCCATTTCCAGACACGTGGCGAGTGTATAAAATATATCCAGGTTTCCAACTATGTGGGGCGCGGATAAGCCATATTCAGAAGGCCGGACCATAGAGATACATAGAATATATGAGGTACATCCAGAAGACCAGACATCAGATGCGCTGAAAATATAGCATACATACTTTCTCTTATCCGCCTTACTAGAAAAAGGACAGATCAAGTACTGCCCCGAAGGGATCCGTCATAAGACCTCCGGTGCATTAACGACTTTTTTGAAAGCAGATGAATAAAGGCTCGCATTCCCAGGGAACGCTAACCGCTGAAACCCATATGGATCTCCCATTTCCACTTCCGATCAGGCTGCTGGTGTGCCCTCCTTCTAGCGCCAAATTTGATCCTGTCGCGAAGTGAGGTGGCAGTCCCATGGGACAGACGGGCCTCCCAGGTGCCGCGAGCCGGTGAGGTGGCCGGTTGTCGACCGTGCCTTGCCACGTTCCTGCAAAACAAAGGTCGTCAGCGAACCCACCGGGGAAATCCCCGGTCAGGCACTCCGACGGTCAAGTCAGTCTCCGAGGGCATATGAGGGGAAACTGAATCGAAAATGAGGCAAGGGATGCGAGAACTCGCGCGCGCGTACCTGTGGTAAGGGGAGTGTCAAGCTTATATAACCGGGGGAGCTGACAACCCTTGTCCGTACTGATGGGACAAGGGTGTGGTGGCTGTCACCTCGCAGGGAGCACCGAGGAGCGGCGCAGCATGGCGCGGGGTGCCCTGACAATACGTGAGTACCGGGTGCGCAGTACGAGGGCACTGAGTGCGCGGACTAACCGCGAGAAGATGTCAGAGGTAGATAAGGCGTAAGGAACCCCGTTAACAGGGTCGTACCCTAGATGTAAGGATGTGCAGGGACGTGAGCGGGACAACCCGTACCCTGAGCGCCGACTGGTAGGTCCGCCTGCATGGGACCAAGTCAGGTAAGGACTAGGGAGCGTAGGCCGCCACGCGTCCGGCTGGTTAGACAGAGAGGGAGCGCAGGGTACGCCCTGGGGCGGGGGTTATCATGAGACGAATCTGACCCGAGTTGGACCTCCAGTCTGAGTGAGGGCCACAGAGAGAGGGAGTGTGGATATCTACCTGCTAATGGTGCCAAACCCTGTTCCAGGTCGGGGTAAGCTAGTATGGGCAACTAGGCATTTACTTGGTCGGCTGGCTAAAAGGTGGTCTGGCCACCCTTCGTCGATGGTCTGATAGACCCTATCCCCCCTCCTTACTTTGGAGGGGTTTATGGGCGCGGGGACCTACCTGTTGATCTGGCGGCTGCCCTGTCGGCCAGGCCTTCGTGGCGCCAGGCTGGCCAATGGGCCCGGCCTATGCCCATACCCATAGGCTAGGCCGGGATCACCTATCAAAAATTAATCTCCACATCATTATCATAAATTTATTATCCTCTAATCATGGAAACGGACCTTTATCGTCCATAGTCACACATGACTATCTATATCAATAAGTCCAAGCTCCAATCCCATACATTTACGAAAACCAAATCAAACATTCTTCAATAACTATTGATCCCGGGCCAGCTTATGTGTAGCCTGGTCCGACAGCCTAATGCCTCGCCAGTAGAGGGTGGATCTGCGAGTTTTGGTAGAGAATGCAAAGGGATAGGCCCAAGGCAAGGTCTAGACTTTCTCGCGGGCATGACCTTGTGTTGCTCTTAGGGGATTCCCAGTCGGACACGTGGCATCCCACGTTCCCTGGGACTCCCTACACTCAGATAATGCTTGATTCAATCTCTTACCCTTCTAGGTTTGGCTCCTAGCTGACGCGTGGTGCACTAGCGGCCGAAGCCCGAGGGAACTTTTGTAACGACCCGACCCCTCGCCCCCTTGGACGGCCAAATTCGATTTTTGACGGCCCAACAACCTGGCCCCTTTGGTCGTCGACCGTCGACCGTGCCGTTACTCACTAGGACTTCCCAC
This sequence comes from Boesenbergia rotunda, assembly GCA_024364735.1. NCBI lineage: Eukaryota > Viridiplantae > Streptophyta > Magnoliopsida > Zingiberales > Zingiberaceae > Boesenbergia > Boesenbergia rotunda. Next base: position 151,792 of record JAGFNQ010004829.1, read on the forward strand.
CCCTTGCCAGTGGATTTTTGTCTTCCCCAGGATTCGAACTCTAAACCTCCAGGCTATGTACTAGAGTTTATGAATCCCGGTACCCAAGGGAGCCTTGGCTACCAGGATTCATAAACTCTAGTACTTAGCCTGGAGGTCTAGAGTTCGAATCCTGGGGAAGACAAAAATCCACTGGCCAGGGGTGGAAAGTCCTAGTGAGTAACGGCACGGTCGACGGTCGACGACCAAAGAGGCCAGGTTGTTGGGCGGCCAAAAATGAAATTTGGCCGCCTAGGGGTCGAGGGGTCGGATCGACGGGTCGGGTCGTTACAACTTTAGCCAACACTTCATCGCAGGCCTGCAGTCGACCTCATTACACAGTGCCCCCAGTTGGTACCTTCATCACAGGACCTCAGTCGGCCTCATTACTCAGTGCCCCCAGTCGGCACCTTCATCACAGGCCCTCAGTCGGCCTCATTACTTAGTGCCCCCAGTCGGCATTCTCCCTTCAAGGGTCCTCAGTCGACCCTAGTCTGCCCTAGCCGGCAGAGCAACCACTCCCTGACATCAGATTACCCGAAGCAGTACGGGGTCGGCACAGGACTGGGGTCACTCTGGTCCTAGCAATGGATATCCCGCTGATGACTTGATCTTCTTGCCACACCCTGTCCCCCTCGTTCTACGACCACATACACTGATGTCAGGCCGAGCGGCGCAAAAAAGCGACAACCATTAAGTTGACAGTGCCCCTTTCCTTAACACAATATGCACTACTTTATCCTGCCACCTTTGGGCATGCATCACCTTGTCCTCGCTATATGACAACAGGTGGCAGATGGGGCAGGAGCTATCAGCTTCCCCGGCTATATAAACATCTTCACTCCGCATCTCTCAGGTACGCGCAATAGTGCATTGTCTACTATTCTATTGCTTTCCATTCGCTTGCCATCGTCGAGTACTGACTTGACCGTCGGAGTGCTTGGCCGGGGATTTTTCCCGACGGATTCTAACGGTCTCTGTCTTGTAGGACAGGAGCAAGCCAGCTCAGTGTATAACCTCGGCGATCTCACACTCCCCAGAGGATCATCTCGCTTTTAAGACCGTCACCTCACTTCACGACAGGATGAACTATCTATATCAATCCTCGTTTGTCTTCTTTATTATTTTTTTTAATGAAAAAATCACTAATAATTTCAGCATGTGGCCAAGAGGATGGTAAATGATAGATAATAAATTTAGCATTTACCGTGGCCACGTTACTTACTCGATCCCACCTCCATTTCCAATTAAAAATAGAAAAGAAAAAAGGCATAAATTAATTGCAAGCCAGCTGGCGTACCATTAACTTCGAGTCCATTTGTAGCAGATCCAGCCAGAAATGGACTCGGCTCACCCAATCGCTTCCAACCGGCGCGCCTTTTAAAACCCGCGTTAACCTAAAAAGCCGTCCACTTTCTCGCTCTCTGACACCGCCTGTGGTCGGTCAAATTACCGGGTAGTGCCCCCACACCGTGAGCTGGATCTCGTCCGATCGCCGATTCGCTCCGCACGATCTCGATCGGACGTTCGGGATCGCTCTGTTAGTCTTAAATGTCGGCGAAGCGGGAACATTTAATGCAACAAGCAAGTGGCGAAGGGTGCGGCGAATGAGCAAGACCTATGTGCGCAAACCTCTATAGAATTCTCCATTGCAACAAGCATCAATGCAGATACAACCTCTACCTTGGACCCCAATCTCCTTAATCTCACTTTTGGACAGTATCGTCGATGTTGGTGGCACAACTACTGCTCAGCTCATCACCCTGCTCGTCCCACGACAGAAGAATCACAGATTTATGAAGCTTGTAAGGGTACCATGAATCAGATGTTGGATGTGTGGAAGGACATTGCTGACACTCATGAAAGCGAAATAAAGCATCAGTCATAACAAGCAAATTCTTCTACTGCTACACTCCGGTGTCAGCCTCAATGCCCTCACCCAATAGTAACATTGTCTAGTAGTTCTTCCCCAAACCCACCAAAACCAACAAAGCAGGTAGTAGAGAAAGAAGGTTAAATCAATAAAATGCTAAACTAGATAATTACATTACTTAGATGAAACCAAACAATATTAGATTATGTTTTATTTTTCATAACCATGGTTATACGATTACTTGGTAATCACAAAACCAAGAAATGCATGATAACTTGAACCAAACGCACCCTAAGTGAGTTGTCCCTACCTAAGAGAAACATAAAGACACTTGTGAATGCTTTTTGTGTGGAACAATGTTGTTGTTGGGGATTTTTGCACGAAATACATTTAGTTTTATGATAAAACATGTAGCAAAAGTGAAAAACAAGATCTAACATGTGAAAGGCATAGTCATAGATCAAAGAAGTTAGTATATGAATAATACTTTTCCTATGACGTTTAAAAGAAAATACATCAATTAGTAAATCTTACAAAACTTGCCCTTGTTAGCGTTCGCACCGAGTAAACTTCAATATGACTTCATAAGCTACAAGTTGTCTCTTCATTTGGTACTAGCCAAAATAAGGAGATGACATGAGAGAAAAGGTCGGCGGCTCACAAGGTGTAACTGACGGTACACAAAAAGAATTTGGATAACTTTTGGCCCACTGCAATCAAGAGGCTCCGGCTTCTTGATGAGCGTGGCACATGGAGATGGTCGGCGACAATCCAAGGGGCAACGACACCTTGCTTGGGGCGGCACCTTGCTTGTGCGACAAGAATAAGAGAAGAGGAGGAATAAGAAACCCTTAAAAAATTAATTCATCGCCTTCTTATTCTAAGGAGAGATATTTATATACCTCTTCATTTAGACATAGGTACAAGTCATGACCCATGCCCGAGCCCAAGCCTAAGCCTAAGCTCATGTCTCATGAGTAGGTACAACTTGCCTAGAATAGACATGACATATTAGCGCTTCTATCGCGATAAATACTTTTTATATTTATCTTCGCTTGATCCAACCAAACTTAATCTTTTTCTCACTTTGAGAATCTTATTCTCTAATTTATTATTAGGTCTTTAAGATATACTTGTAGTATATATGATCCAATAGATTCCCAGTTATGTTGGTCGTTCATAATTAATCAATCATAATTGATTTCAGAACATCTTTTGAACTCTTCAGTAACTACAGTTATTAGTAAACATATTCTTTTCACTCATCTTATATCAATTTGGTTCAAAACATAGTTTATGTGTCAGTTTCAACTAGGCTAACTATATCACACCCAATCCAAGTTATAGTTCCTTGTCCTATGAATTCGAATAACTCAAAAACACATGTCTAAAAAGACTATTCTCTCGACGTGTTTGTTTTAGCCAAAGATTCTAAGTAATAATTCTGATAAGAGACCATAGTATATACGTCTCATTTATAAAAGGAGTGATGAATCCTTAATAAAAGGAGTGGTCAGACATTTTCGGGCTTATTGACTTCTACCTAATCATCCCTGACCCACACCTCTTAGAAGATATTATGCCAAAATGTCAAAATATAAATCTCCACGACCAAGATAATTTGAATACCTTATGTGGAAATTTACACTCATACTGCAATGAGATCTTCATCGACATATAAAGAAATAATGAAATCTCATAGTAGTTTACATGCAATGAATTAGTTACTCATAACTAGCATCCACATGCTAATTCTCAACATTCAATGCTTCCAGCCAGTGAGGATAGGCTGCTTGGATAAATCAATGAGTATAACATGTGCTAGTCTTATAAAATTGATGATATTCAATATAATGAATTCATCGATTAGGGAATATTTCGATATGTATATAATTACACATAATGGGATACTCAATAATTGTGATACAATCATAATTACTCTCATGTTATGCATTATAGGGTGGATTTCATTAATTAAGTTTAAGATTAAATCAGATATATATAAAATACACACTCAAATAATGAATTTTATTTATTAAATGAATAATATAATATTAAAGGTGATTGTCTTTAGGATACCTCTCAAATATTACACTCATCCAAAAATAAAGTGTCAGATTTTTGCTTTCGGAGGTATAATAGAGAAGAGATTAGATTTATACATACGGAAGAGAGGGAGAAAAATATTGAAGTTGCATATATCTTAAACATCGAAATTATTTTAAAATTAAAATATTTTAAATGTGACTCATATATATTAAAAATCATCAATAGACGTATGAAAAGAGGCAATTGATAGGAAGCATAGAATAGTGGCAAAGACAATTTACTCATCCTCAACGTCCCCGCCAACTCGTCCCGGAGCTAACACGGAAAAGGAAAATCACGGGGGCTACTAGTTTGGATATTATTGTTAATGCGTAAGGAGGATGACCATACTTTGTCAGATTTTAATTTCCAAACTTCATGATGATAATACTCAAGTATTAATTATCGGTCTATCTCGTGAAAATATGAGAATAGAATGGAAATGTCATATAGAAGTCATTGATAAATATCGAAGTGTCACATGAAAATTTTTCAAATCTATGCGGGTGTCCATTAGTCAATTTCCATTGTCTTTTACTCCAACGACGTGGAAATGGAACTTTTCCTTTCTCTTACGCCCTTTCCCTACAGCATCCCTTTTTCCACTCTCTCCAAGATTATAGAAACCACCGGGTGGTTTCCATAAATGTTCCCTCTTTGCTGGCATTTAAGACCGACGGAGCAATCCCAGACGTCCGATCGAGATCGTGCGGAGCGAATCGGGCGATCGGAAGAGATCCAGCGCTCGCGGTGTGGGCGCACTACCCAGTAATATGACCGAACGCGGGTGGTGTCAGACAGCGATAAATGGATGGCTTTTATAGGTTAACGGCGGGCTATAAAAGGTGCGCCGGTGGGACACATGTTGGGTTCTCCCGGCACAAAATCATAAAAACGCAGCGGAAACAAGAACCCTCGAACGATCCATGCGAAAGAAAACTCGTGCAATGTTCATCTATCTAATAGATCTATCTATAGTGTATACCTTCGGAGCATGCCCTTTGCTTATCCCGCTCGTCCAAGGTGCGCCGGATCTCTTACACGTTCAAATGTCCGTGCCTCTACTCGTATCCACACGGACACAATCTCTCAACTTAGGGAGAACTATCTTAGTTGTGCTAGCAACTTGAGATAACTCGCAGTACACCAAGAACCCTACAGTAGGGTTTCGGCCAAAGGAGGCAGATGAGGGAGGGAAGAAGCAAGGGAAGAAGGAGAGGAAGAGAAGAAGAAGACCTCATCCAAAGTCACAAGACCCTCTTTTATACTCATCACATGAATATGAAGAGGTTTGTGTCTCTTTGGCTTCCCAATAAAGAGCACATCTTTTCATGTGGCTCTTTATCATTTCCCATGCAAGAAAAAAATCTTTTCTTTTTTCCTTCATTAAACACTTAATGAATTTCCCTTTAATCCCGACCGGGCCCCTCGGGCTTCCTACCGGTCTCCCGACCAAGTTTGCCGAGTGCCGAGCTCTCGACCCAGTCTGCCGAGCTCCGACCTAGTTTGTCGAGCTCCGACTCAGTCTGTCGAGTGCCGACCCAGTCTGCCGAGTGTCGACCCAGTCTGCCGAGTGCCGACTCAGTCTGCCGAGCAGATCTCCCGATCTGACTTCCCGAGTTCCCAACTCGGGCTCGGACTTCCCGAGTTCCCAACTCGGGCTCAGACTTCCCGATTTGACTTCCCAAGTTCCCAACTCGGGCTTGGACTTCCCGAGTTCCCAACTCGGGCTCAGGCTTCCCGAGTTCCTAACTCGAGCTCCCTAACTGACCTCCCGAGTTCCCACTCGGGCTCAGGTTTCCCGAGTTCCCAACTTGGGCTCAGGTTTCCCGAAACATCGTGTCCTTTGTGTGTGACGCAATAGGTTCTCATGACGTTGGCAATGCGCCTAAACACTTTAGACACATAAGCAATGAGCGGCATCTAGCAATGCATCATTGCTACCCAAGTAACAAGAAAAGTCGAGATCCGACTAAACCTCCGTGACTATGATAATGTATGGCATTGTCCTTCTATCCTTGATATCTAGATTGATCAATGAGGCGTAGACCGTGTCATCCTCAATCAATCTATATGTTTCTTGATCCCCGAGTAGACTTACTCAAACAAATAAGCTCAATATCTCATATTGACTCATTTGAGCATGACCATGCGTTTCAGTAGTCCTACTCGATCAAGGGGCCCACAGATATCACTCCCGTCATATGGGAGGGATAGATCCCATCTACATCACTCACATCCCTCCGCATAATTCATTACATATCCAGTGATCGCCTTTATAGTCCACCCTGTTACGGGTGACGTTTGACGATACCAAAGTACATAATTCCTTATGTAGGGAACCGTAGTGACTTCAGGCCTAAGGACTATTCATACCAATAGTCACATGAGAAAGTTTATGACACTCATATGACAATCTATGAAACTTTCTCATGACTTGTCCTTGAATATTAATGTTTGACTAGAAATAATTTAGTGTAATGTTCTCTACATTATCTCACTATCGATTCAACCAATCGATATAATGTAGATAAGAACCTACTACACAAGGACATTATTATACTTAGTTATTCGGCACAGAATACAAAGTAAGTATAATTACCAAACATGCCTTTATTAATAATAGAATATGATAAAAAATGTCTCTAGTCAATCATCACATAATTGGCTCTAGGGCTCCTACTAACAATACGATGGGGTGAGCTAGGCTAATTCGATCATGCTTATACATGCACTGTCCTAACCTCTCTATCTCTCTCCTATGAGGAGGAAAGAAAGGGAGATAGGGGAGAACAGATCATTTTTAATGGCCCTTTGTCCCTATATCCTAACTCGTCGACGATGACCGACGAATCCTTCAATCGGACACCACCGACGACCGGAGATCGTCTTCCCGAACAAAACTATACCCTATGTGCATAAAAAGTACATAATAAAATAATAAATATATATATATATATATATATATATATATAATCTATTAATATCTATAAAACACAGTTTTGCATGCAGACGTGGCATTCACAGAGAGCTTAGGATTCCCGCCTTTCTCGGCCTTTTGGCTAAGATCAAGTGTAGTATCTGTTCTTATCAGGTTAATATCTGATATGTGGGTCATTGGTCCACTTTGATATTAAATTAATTTTTATATAGAGGATGGTCCATCACAGTAACTTCCTATTAAGGTTTTCATGTGTCGCTTGTGTGTTACATTATATCACAGGCCTGACACGCCCCTATTAAAGCAAAGTAAACTTTAGATTGCATTCACATCCATCACCCTTATAAAACTTATGATCACTATTAATATCTTATATTATATAAAATAATACTATATCTTATATTGACATGAGTCCATGATAAAATAAAATTACTTTTCATTTTAATTTTTCATTAAATAATAAAAATTGACATATATATATTATCACTAAACATGTTATTTGAATTGTGTAAGATTCCCGTATATACTGAAACTCATAGGGAATAAAATGGATTTATGGATGGAATCAAATATGCAGTATTTACAGAAAAAAGTATTCGGTTATTGAGGAACAATCAATATACTTCTAATGTTGAATCAGGATCAACTAGGACAGAAATAAAGCATTGGGTCGAACTCTTCTTTAGTGTCAAGGTAATAGCTATGAATAGTCATCGACTCCCGGGAAAGGGTAGAAGAAGGGGGCCTATTATGGGACATACAATGCATTACAGACGTATGATCATTACGCTTGAATCGGATTATTCTATTCCACCTCTTATAGAGAAAAGAACTTACAGCAAAATACTTAATAACACGGCGATACATTTATACAAAACTTCTACCCCGAGCATACGCAATGGAGCCGTAAACAGTCAAGTGAAATCCAATCCACGAAATAATTTAAAGATTCCCGTGTATCGCACAATCAATTTAAAGAGAAAATAATTTACTTCCCACATAATCAATTCAAGCTAGTATTCTTCAAAAAAATTTCATAATTCTTATAAAAAATCTCGACTTCCCGCATAATCAATTTTTACATCTGATATGTTTTAATATCTTATTATTTTTTGTCGATATTTTATTTCATTGCATTACCCTCTCTGACTTTGAATTTGGGCTTCCTCTTTGCTGTCTTTTATCCTATTGAACAAATAAGGATTTTAGAGTCATCCACATCAATACTCGTAACTGGATTTGATGTTAAAATATTCCCCCTGAATCGAATGTTCTTACCTTCTTATGAGAGTAACAAATAACTAATTATGAAATGTATTTCTTAAATTCTCTAAGAACCCCATGTATATACTTGAATTTCTTATTTTTGTTGTTAACTTTTCATATATTGAGTGTGTTCTCCAACACATTTTTATTACTCCAACCGTTTTGACAATAAATATAAAAATTATTATAAATTATAAAGAATTCATTTATAATTGATACAAAATGATAATAATGTGATTTTAACCGCTGATAAATTCTCTTCAAAGTTCCAATAAACCAATGATTCTTGTAATAATTAGTTATCCGTTTTCAAAAAAATTTGTTCTTTCTAGCCATTACCAATAACTGCGTTGGCGTTGATAGTTACCCATGACTTCACAAGAATCACGTCTTTATCGACAAATCAAAATCTTCGTTTTAAATCAATTATCTCTTATTCAGTTTCATGCTCTTCTGGTAATGAGTGCAATGACAATTGAATTGTTGGAACGGATGATAACGTCGTAGATTCTTCGTCGTTGTCAGATAAGTCGATAATAACACTTTTTAATTCATTTGAAAACATAAATGATGATTAAGGAAAAAATACATAAGATAAAAAAGATATCGCAAATTAACTATGACTGACCAATCTTAAGATGAATACATACCAAGTAGAGTTGAGCCGACGTTACTTAGATTCATCAAAAAAATTTTAAAAATTTAAAAAACTATGAAAGATATTATAAAACATATGAAATACTGTAATAATTTAAAAGACATGGAATGAGAGAAAAAATAAAAACATTACACATTAAAAGAAAATATTGAATTCAAAAGAAATTATTTTTCTTTCATATTTAAAAAATTGTAAAAATATATTAAATTTTTTATCAATCTTGAATAAAAAAAAGAATAAAAAAATTGAGGAAGAAAAAAAAGATAAATTAAATAAAAAATAAGATATATATATATATATATAATTAAAAAAATTAAAATTTAACTAATTAACCGTTGAATCTGATTTTTTTAATTTCTAAAAAATATATATTAATTAAAAAAACTGACGTGCCCGAGTCAAGGAGTCCCCTCCCATACTCCTTGAGAGGGGCACCGGTGACCGGAGCTCCCACTGGGGGTGCTCTTAACCATTCATAGAATAATAATGTACCCTATCCCCTCAAATCAAAACATCCTTCACTTTAGGATCATCTTTTCTCCCACCAGTCTCCTGTGATGATCAAGGGATTTTCTTTCTTCTTAGTCTCATAAACTGAAACGGAGCAAAGGAATTTTAAGCAACCTTTGGCGATCCAGTTCGTTTCTTGAAAGCTCTTCAAGGCTGTCATTTCCTGTGCAACTTTTTCAAATTTCTAAATTTGTATGCGCTTGTCTACTTAGATCAAAAAAAATTTAATCCTGCAACAGTTCATGTGAAATCGAGGTAATAAACAATAAAACGGAGGGTGTGATTCTAACGCACGCGATGAATGAATCTCACTGGAAACACAAGAAAAATCAAGAAACTGGAAAACAAAAATATTTTTTTTTCAAGTATTAAAGATTTTTTAAAACAGGCCAGACAAAAAACAGTTCCTTTTTTTAGATGTATATAGATCTGAGGAAGCACAAGCAAATAATCGATCGGATTAGCTTTCAAACTTCAACTATTTTAGTGCGAAACAGATTCTGAAACAGCAATGATCAAAGACTTTCCCCTTTTATTTGAAGTCCGAGAAAGTACCTCGGCTATTCTAAAACAGCGTCATCGTCGCCGATCAAAGGCCTGTCAGGGAAGGGGAGGGGTGCATGGAAACCATTGGAATGGGAGGAATTGGAAGACACCAGTTTTGAGGCGATCTGGAGGGGAAAAAAAAGGAGAGATGCACATCAAGCATGGATTTTTCCAACCCAGCCCCATGCCAACGGCTTCCAGGAACCCTTCTCCCGTTCCATCTTGCCTCGCCGCCGCTTGGTCTGCCCCTTCTGTGTTCGCCATCGATGCAGTTTTATAGATAGGCTGTGGGTTATTCTCATTTTGGCCCTGCGATTTCATGTGTATCTCAATTTCAAGAAAGGGTTGTCGGCTGGGTCCCGCCCACGTTTTTTTCCTTTTCCCCAGTGATAGAGATATAGGTGAAGGTTTGTTAGTTTTTTTGGAGAGCCCAAGAGTAAAATTATGAAGGCTTAAGTTTAAAATGGACAATATCATACTATTATAGAGATATATAAATTCATTTCGATCCTAATTATTGGTATCAGAGTTAGTCGCTCTTCACCGGACTAACCGTTGGAAGAAGCACGAGCTATAGTCACGATCCAGATCTAACCATGTGGGTTAAACCTTGAATAAAGGATGTGTGGGCTCCCGTGTCTTGATCAAGAGGACCAGACACCAGACAAAAAAGTCCTAATTGCGGCTAGGTGGTGAAGTCCTAGTAGGTCGGGTGGCCTGAGAGACAGAAAGTCTTGGTGGGTTGAGGATCATGCATCAAACGGAAATGGTTTCTGCTTAAGGGAAAGCTTGTGGTCCTTTGTTTGAGGGGGGGATTGTTGGGGTTGCAAGGTTGCAAACATAGTCCCACATTAAAAACACATGGGAAAGATCATATGCTTATAAGGAATAAAGATATCTCCATTGGCATGAGGCGTTTTGGGAGAGCCCAAGAGCAAAACCATTAGGACTTAGGCACAAAGTGGACAAATTTCATACTATTATGGAGATATTTGCATGAGGCGTTTTGGGAGAGCCCAAGAACAAAACCATTAGGACTTAGGCCCAAAGTGGACAATATCATACTATTGTGGAGATATCTAAATTCCTTTCGGTCCTAACACAGTGTATTCGATAATCTTCTTCCAATCGCTCTTCACTCATTCTCTGTGTTAAGCAAGTGCTCAGATTCTAATACTACGACATCGGGAAGATCATCAACACACTATGCTCAAGCTTACCTTATAGTGTTAATATATTTACTTTTTTTCTACTGTACTTGCATCTTAAAAAGGAATAGGTTGTTATTAACTTCCTTACATCTTGTATAATATTGCTTTCTCCGAAAAATTTTCGGAAAAAAGATTATAGTGATTGTCCATCAATAGTGGTTGACAACTGTGAGCCTTAGAGTAGGAGTCGCCGAATGCTCTGAACCAAATAAAAGAAAATGAGTCATTTAATTTTCATTGCTTACTCTACTTTTTTTTTGTTTTACGCTATGAAAAGAAAGGTTTTCAAATGATCAAGATTCATCCCCCCTCTTGGTTTCCAACGATCCTATAACTTCAACCCAGTTAAATCTACAAAATTTATCAAAATAATCTATTATATTTAGAAGATCTAGAGGAACCTTTTATGTACTAGAAGAAAATATGACACAAATAAATATATACAAAATGAAGAATTTGTAAAATACTTAAACAGCATCATCAACTTTAACTCTATGAGAATAAAATTTAAGTAACTCTTAATTCTTGATCTAGTAGATTCTTTTTTATTTGAGAAGCGAGCATGAAAGAGGTCGTCAGATGCTTTAGTTGAATTCATAAGAACCGAAGCACCTCAGTCTGTCATACCGAGCAACACAAACACATCTCTTCTAGTGAAGGCAACTAGTATATTTAGCATCTAAAACTTTTAAATTCTTAAATACAAGTTCCAGTTGTGAAACTTAAGAACAAATTATTATATGTGACCAAACTGAAAACAAATATTAAGTTTCTAAAACTACTTGTTTTGGTAATAGTACTTAATAATTCATTCTTAAGTTTCACAATTAGAAGTTGTATTGAGAATTTAAAGGTTTCAAATGCTAAATTCTAATTTTGAAATATATTGACTAATATACCATTGATTTGCTACATATCTTGTATGTCCAAGAAAGTACCATATGAGGACTGTTTGATAATCGCTATGTGTTGATCATGTAAAAATGAATAGATCCATGATATCTTTTTTTCATTATAGATGCTCCAAAAAACTATTAAAGTGATCTATACATGCGATCCTAATATAGTTTCTGCCCAACATCAACTAAAGCCTATAACTTTTAAATATTAAAATTATTAACAACCAAATTCACACTGGTGGAGGTTTTTCCAAATTCATATGCACATTATTTTGAATATATCCCGAACAACAATAGTGATATTTGAAATCCAATGAAATTTGCATCCTAATTCGTCAATGAAATTTCAGACTTCAACAAATCAGTGTGTTTGTTAAAAAAACGACATCTAAACCCATAGGAAGCAAACACAAATACTAATGACTAAACATATTAATCAATGAATTTTTGTCAAAATCTACTAATCAACCTAGATAGGTCTGATTTGACCCATTTTATGTCCTATGGGTTTCTAAGACTGCAAGAAGTCCAATGGTGCCCTCCATTACTTTTTCGGCCTCTATGAAGGTGTTACATTGTTAGTAACTTTCAGCTAGAAAGTGGCCTTGGTCTCTAGGAGACCAATGTCATGTTAGGTTTGATCTAGGATTAGACCAGTCCTTGGTAGTGTTGATCTCCTAACATCGGGCCCACATTGTTTCTTGAATATGTCCATGATACATATCTTTACGGATAATTGAGAATCATAGGTTGAAACACTTGACACACTTTCTTGCACCATTATAAAATGAGAGTATAGATGACAAACAAACCTCTAAACTCGAATGCAGAGAGTTGAACCAAGTCAGTATGTGGGTTTCGTCGAAAACCCTAAGGGGTGTTTGGTTCAGCGTTATCATTGATAACCTTGGTAGGTTATCAACCAAAACCTTGTTTGGTTTAGGTAATAAGTGATACTCAATAATGGTGCATGCCCGCCACATCAGCAATTTTGGAATATAACCTAGAAATGGAAAACCTCGGAAGCATAAGATTTTTCATGATTCTGGGGTTAACAATTTTTTTCGAAAATACCCTCCATAAAATTACTCTTCCCCAATTCCTTCTTCTCTCGCTTCTCATTGTTGATCGTCCCAATGGTGCCCATGGCACCCACTCATCGCCAGTGCCACCATGGATATCGCAGAATGCTCTTGCTTGCCCTCCACAACATACTAGTATAATTGCTTTCAGGCAAAGTCGGGGTTAGCAATAAAAATTTTCCCAAATTAACCTTCGGTCAAGAAGGGAGAGGGCTAGGTGGCGAAGGGGCGCAGCGAATGAGCAGGACCTATGTGCGCAGATCTCTATAGCGTTCTCCATTGCAACAAGCATCAATGCAGATACAACCTCTACCTTGGACCCTAATCTCCTTAATCTCGCTTTTGGGCAGTATCGTCGATGTTGGTGGCACTGCTACTGCTCAGCTCATCACCCTGCTCGTCCCGCGACAGAAGAATCATAGATTTATGAAGATTGTGAGGGTTCCATGAATCAGATGTTGGATGTGTGGAAGGACATTGCTGACACTCATGAAAGCGAAATAAAGCCTCAGTCATAACAAGCAAATTCTTCTACTACTACACTCCGATGTCAGCCTCAACGCCCTCACCCAATAGTAACATCGTCTAGTAGTTCTTCCGCAAACCCACCAAAACCAACAAAGCAAGTAGTAGAGAAAGAAGGTTAAATCAATAAAATGTTAAACTAGATAATTACATTACCTAGGTTGAACCAAACAATATTAGGTTATATTTTATTTTTCATAACCATTGTTATACGATTATTTGGTAATCACAAAACCAAGGAATTCATGATAACTTGAACCAAACACACCCTAAGTGATTTGTCCCTACCTAAGAGAAACATAAAAAGACACTTGTGAATGCTTTCTGTGTGGAACAATGTTGTTGTTGGGGATTTTTGCACGAAATACTTTTAGTTTTATGATAAAACACGTAGCAAAAGTGAAAAACAATATCTAACATGTGAAAGCCATAGTCATAGATCAAAGAAGTTAGTATATGAATAATACTTTTCCTATGACGTTTAAAAGATAATACATCAACTAGCAAATCTTACAATACTTGCCCTTGTTAGCGTTCACACCGAGTAAACTTCAATATGACTTCATAAGCCACAAGTTGTCTCTTTATTTGGTACTAGCCAAAATAAAGAGATGACATGAGAGAAAAGGTCGACGGCTCACAAGGTCTAATCGGCGGTACACAAAAAGAATTTGGACAACTTTTGGCCCAGTGTAATCAAGAGGCTCCGGCTTCTTGATGAGCGTGGCACATGGAGATAGTCGGCGACAATCCAAGGGGCTCCAACACAAAGGGGCAACGACACCTTGCTTGGGGTTGTGACACAAGGCTTGGGCGGCACCTTGCTTGTGCGACAAGAATAAGAGAAGAGGAGGAATAAGAAACCCTTAAAAAATTAATTCATCACCTTCTTATTCTAAGGAGAGATATTATATACCTCTTCATTTGGACTTAGGAACAAGTCATGACCCATGCCCGAGCCCAAGCCTAAGCCTAAGCTCATGTCTCACGAGTAGGTATAACTTGCCTAGAATAGACATGATATATTAGCTCTTCCATCGCGATAAATACTTTTCATATTTATCTTCGCTTGATCCAACCAAACTTAATCTTTTTCTCACTTTGAGAATCTTATTCTCTAATTTATTATTAGGTCTTTAAGATATACTTGTAGTATATATGATCCAATAGGTTCCCAGTTATATTGATCGTTCATAATTAATCATTAATTATGAATCGATCATGAGTAACACCTAGTAGTACATCACAATCCCCAATTAATCAAAAAATCATAATTGATTTCAGAACATCTTTTAGAAATCTTCAGTAGCTACAGTTATTAGTAAACATATTCTTTTCACTCATCTTATATCAATTTGGTTCAGAACATAGTTTATGTGTCAGTTTCAACTAGGCTAACTATATCACACCTAATCAAAGTTATAGTTCCTTGTCCTATAAATTCGAATAACTCAAAAACACATGTCTAAAAGACTATTCTCTCGACGTGTTTGTTTTAGCTAAAGATTCTGAGTAATAATTCTGATAAGAGACCATAGTATATACGTCTCATTTATAAAAGGAGTAGTGAATCCTTAATAAAAGGAGTGGTCAAACATTTTTGGACATATTGACTTATACCTAATCATCCCTGACCCACACCTCTTAGGAGATGTTATGCCAAGATGTCATAGTATAAGTCTCCATGACCAAGATAATTTGAATACCTTATGTGGAAATTTACACTCGTATTGCAATGAGATCTTCATCGACATATAAAGAAATAATGAAATCTCATAGTAGTTTACATCCAATGAATTAGTTACTCATAACTAGCATCCACATGCTAATTCTCAACATTCAATGCTTCCAGCCACTGAGGATATGCTGCTTGATAAATCAATGAGTATAACATGTACTAGTCTTATAAAATTGATGATATTCAATATAATGAATTCATCGATTAGAAAATATTTCGATACGTATATAATTACACATAATGAGATATTCAATAATTGTGATACAATCATAATTGCTCTCATTCTATGCATAGGATGGATTTCATTAATTGAGTTTAAGATTAAATCAGATATATATAAAATATACACTCAAATAGTAAATTTTATTTATTAAATGAATAATATAATATTAAAGGTGATTGTCTTTAGGATACACTCATTGACTAAAATAAAATATCATATTTTTGTTTTCGGAGGCATAATAGAGAAGAGATTAGATTTACATATACGGATAGAGAGGGAGAAAAATATTAAAGTTGCATACATCTTAAACATTGAAATTATTTTAAAATTAAAATATTTTAAATGTGACTCATATGTATTAAAAATCATCAATAGATGTATGGAAAGAGGCAATTGATAGGAAGCATAGAATAGTGGCAAAGGCGATTTACTCATTCTCAGCATCCCCGCTAACTGTCCCGGAGCCAACACGGAAGAGGTAAATCACGGGGACTACTAATTTGGATACTATGGTTAGTGTGTAAGGAGGACAGACATACTTTGTCAGATTTTAATTTCCAGACTTCATAATGATTTTACTCAAGTATTAATTATCGGTCTATCCCGTGAAAATATAAGGAGAATAGAATGGAAATGTCATATAGATGTCATTAATAAATATTGAAGTATGATATGAAAAATTTTCAAATCTATGCAGGTGTCCATTAGCCAATTTCCGTTTTCTTTTAGTCGAACGACGTAGAAATGGAACTTTTCCTTTCTCTTACGCCCTTTCCCTAGAACATTCCTTTTTCCACTCTCTCTCCAAGATTATAGAAACCACCGGGTGGTTTCCATAAATGTTCCCTCATTGCTGGCATTTAAGACCGACGGAGCAATCCCAGACGTCCGATCGAGATCGTGCGGAGCGAATCGGGCGATCGGAAGAGATCCAACTCGCGGTGTGGGCACACTACCAAGTAATTTGACCGAACGCGGGTGGTGTCAGAGAGCGATAAATGGATGGCTTTTATAGGTTAACGTCGGCTATAGAAGGTGCGCCGGTGGGAAGCGATGGGGTGAGCTAGGCTAATTCGATCATGCTTATACATGCACTGTCCTGATTCCATCATGACTTATCCCAAATGATAAGTATGGAGACATGGATTGTCTGCTGTTTCGGGTTCGAGTTATCTTAGTAACAATTAAATCTCCTCTTGGAGGGGTCGTTGACTGAGATGCTATCTTGACAGTGAAACCTCTTATCAATTTAGTGGAACTGTGGCTCCAAAAATCTCTTAGGGGGTTTCTGAATATGGGGGCGTTTCAGCGGTGGGGCCAGTCACTATTAAAAGTTTACCTGGACAATTTTTTTAGTCCCCACGGGATAGACTGATTGTTAGTGCATGGATGTTGCCACCAAGAGGTCTGTGGTCAAATCCTGGCAAAGCTAGCATACATACCCTCCTCATGTGCTAGCCACAGCATCCGAGCTAGTAGCCACCGTAATTTACCTCCTCCGTGTTGACCTTGAGACGGGTTGATGGGGGCGCTGGGGGCAAGCGAATCGCCTTGTTGCCACTATGAGGAGGAAAGAAAGGGAGATAGGGGAGAACAAATCCTCTGTCCCCAATGACGCTCTGTCCCCATGACCTAACTCGTTAGCAATGGCCGACGAATTCTCCAATCGTCGATCGGACACCACCGATGCCCGGAGGCCGCCATTCCGAACAAAACTATACCTTAGGAGGTATGGTGAACCCGTTAGGGATCGTCGCAATTACGATTTCGTCGGATTCACCTTCGAATCCAACGAGATCGCAATTGTGACGATCTCGACCGATTCACTGTTCTCCCAGGATATCGTTTAATTCGGGACGACGATCGAAGACTAATGATGGTGTCCGATCGACGATCGAAGGACTCGCCGGCCATCACCGGCGAGTCCGGGACACGGGATCCTCGAGACAAAGGATCCCGTTTGGAGATATAGAGAGAGGAGACAGTGCATAAAAAGTGAGGGTAGATCCTCTGTCCCAAAAAAACCCTATGTCCCGCTCTCCGACGACGATCGGCGAGTCGTCCGATCGCCGATCGGACCCACCGGCGGCCGTCTTGAACAAAACTATATCTTGAGGGTACGGTGAGCCCATCGGGATCGCCATAATTACGATCTCGTCGGATTCACCTTCGAATCCGACAAAATTACAATTGCAACGATTCTAGCCGGTTCATCGTTCTTCTAAGATATCATTTGATTCGGTATGACGATCAAACTCCATTGGTAGTGTCCGATCGGCGATCGGACGACTTGCCGCCCGTCGTCGAAGGAGTGGGACAGACGGGAGAGGAGGTTTTCGGGACAAAGGATCCGATACATACAACAATATTAAATATTAAATAATAAATAAATATATATAATTTAATAATATAATAGTCATAGAAAATAATTTCGATGGTTAATAAAATTACGTGTGGAGAGAGAGATAACAATTACACGTCATAAAACAACCTGTGACAAATTAAATTAAATTAACTTGAAGATTTAAATATTAGAAAAGGTTCTCTCTTTCAACCAGTAATGCTAATATTTTTTATAAACTGAATTTTGATTTAAGAAAATATAAATTTGTAAAAACAGTTTTAAAAAAATCAGATTTATATAAATCTTATACTCAAATGTTTTACCAGTAATACAACTCCAAATTTTTTTTTGAAATTTGAATTATAATTTTTTAAATAAATTTAAATAAAATTTTAAGTTGTTTAGTATTTTTATTTAAATTTCTGAAAAAACATAAAATTTAAATATTTTTATATTATAATATTTTTTACTTATAAAATTTTTTAAACTTCATTTTGCAACTATAATAGAGCCGAAATAAAAAATATATACCAAACCCTTTTCATTATTTTTAATAGGCTCTTAAAATAATTTATATACTTCAAAAGTGCGCTTTTAATTTTCACGCAATATATTTAGAACATCCCCAACTCTTTAAAAACTCCTTGGTTATCATATATGCACCAAATCAAAATAAAAAATCTCATATATCTCCGATCTTTCCACTATAAAAAATAATAAATCACTTAACAATTTCTTCATAAATTTCACACTTTTTCATTGTATATTTTTTTATCTCTTCTATATTTTATATTATATATAATTAAAATTTTATAAAATTTAAATACATAAATTATTATAATGGAATAATATTAATAATTAAAAAATATTAAATAAATATTACGGTGCATAAAATAAAAAATATAAATTAAAAACATCCATATGAGATCAAGTCTCTCTTTAATTTTTGAGAAAATTTTCTTAAACTTCCCAAGCTCAAACTCAACTTTGCATACAGTTCTCATTCAAAGTTTTCTTTACATGCAGTCCCTGATGGGATTGACAAGACAGTTCTGTGAGTATTATTTGAAAAAAATTGAGTATAAAAGTTAAAAATTTGAATATGTAAAGTTGCATCCACTACATCAAGAAACTGTGTACTCAATTTTCACTCTTTTATACTCACTTTTTATTCTTTTGTACTTATTTTTTACTCTTTTATACTCATTTTTCACTGATGTATACTTAATTTTCTTTTTTTATACTCAATCTATCAGGGAGTAAATGCAAAAAATTTATCAAATAAGGAATGGAAGCAAAGATCAAATGGGGATTGAAGAGTTTTCTATAATTTATCGTTAATTTTTTCAATTATTCTCTTTTATTATATATATATATATATATATATATATATATATATATATATATATATATATATAAAGTTATCCTATCTCTTTAATTTTTTCAATTATTTTCTCATATATATATAAAATTATCTTGACGTTATCTAATTAAAGTTATCTTGACGTTATCTAATTAGTATTCTTCATAAAAATTTCATAATTCTAATAAAAGATTTCAATTTCCCATTCTAATAAAAGATTTCAATTTCCCATATAATTAATTTTTACATTTGATATGCTTTAATATTTTATCATTCTTTATCGATATTTTATTCCATTGCATCATCCTCTCTAACTTTGAATTTGGGCTTCCTCTTTGCTGTCTTTTATCCTATGGAACAAATATGAATTTTAGAGTTATTCACATCAATACTCGTATCTGAATTTGATGCTAAAATATTCTCCCTGAATCGAATGTTCTTACCTTTTTATTAAAATAACAAATAACTAATTATGAAATATATTTCTTATATTCTCTAAGAACCCCATGTATATATACTTAAATTTCTTATTTTTGTTATTAACTTATCATATATTCAGTGTGCTCTCCAACACATTTTTATCACTCCAATCGCTTTGACAATGAATATAAAAATTATTAAAAAATCATTTATCATTGATACAAAATGATAATAATATGATTTTAAACATTAATAAATTTTCAACAAAATTCCAATAGACCAATGATTCTTGTAATAGTTAGTTACACATTTTTAAAAAAATTTGATCTTTCTAGTCATTACCAATAACTGCATCGATAATGATAATTACCGATCACTTCAAAAAAATCAAGTCATGATAATTACCGATCACTTCAAAAAAATCAAGTCTTCATCGACAGACCAAAATCTTGATTTCGAATCAATTATCTCTCGTTCAATTTCATGCTTTTCTTGTAATAAATACAATGACAATTGTGTTATTAGAACGGATGATAACGTCATAGATTCTTTGTCACTATCAAATAAGTCGATAATGATACTTTTTAATTCATTTGAAAACATGAATGATGATTAAAGAAAAAATACATAAGATAAAAAAGATATCGCAAATTACCAATTTTGAAATGAATATATACCAAATAGAGTTGAGACTATGATATTTGAATTCTATAAAAAATTTTTAATAATTTTAAAAATTTTAAAAATGTGATAGATATTATAAAACATATGAAATGCTGTAAAAATTTAAAAGATATTGAATGTGAGAGAAAAAAATAAAAACATTAAACATTAAAAGAAAATATTAAATTCAAAAGAAATTAATTTTCTTTCGTATTTAAAAAATTTGTAAAAATATATTAAATTTTTTAATAATCTTGAATACAAATAAAGAATAAAAGAAAATAAAAAGAAATTGTGGAAAAAAATATAAATTAAATGAAAAAATAAGATATATATATACATTTTAAAAATTAAAATTTAACTAATTAACTGTTGAATCTGCGCCATGGATGTCAATCAGGTAAGACGTCTGGGGCTGAGAGAATTTAAGCCAGCAGGTCAGATTTTTACACCGTATGCGACTGACGACTCTCGAACCTAAGATCTCCGGAACAAACGACCAAACGTTTTACCAACCGAGCCAGCCTATGGGGGCGCAGCACCAGTGACAAGAGCTCCCACTGTGGGTGATCTTAACCATTCATAGAATAATAATGTACACTATTCCCTAAAATCAAAACAACCTTCACTTTAGGATCATCTTTTCTCCCACCGGTCTCCTGTGATGATCAAGGGATTTTCTTTCTTCTTAGTCTCATAAACTGAAACGGAGCAAAGAAATTTTAAGCAACCTTTTGCAATCCAGTTCGTTTCTTGAAAGCTCTTCAAGGCTGTCATTTCCAGTGCAACTTTTTCAGATTTCTAAATTTGTATGCGCTTGTCTACTTAGAACAAAAAAATTTAATCCTGCAACAGTTCATGAGAAATCGAGGTAATAAACAATAAAACGGAGGGTGTGATTCTAACGCACGCGATGAATGAATCTCACTGGAAAAACAAGAAAAATCAAGAAACTGGAAAACATATTTTTTTTCAAGTATTAAAGATTTGTTAAAAAAAGGCCAGACAAAAACCAGTTCCTTTTTGTAGATGTATATAGATCTGAGGAAGCACAAGCAAATAATCGAACGGATTAGCTTTCAAACTACAACTATTTTAGTGCGAAACAGATTCTGAAACAGCAATGATCAAAGACATTCCCCCTTTTATTTGAAGTCCGAGAAGGTACCTCGGCTATTCTAAAACAGCGTCGTCGTCGCCGATCAAAGGCCTGTCAGGGAAGGGGAGGGGTGCATGGAAACTATTGGAATGGGAGGAATTGGAAAAAACCAGTTTTGAGGCGATCTGGAGGGAAAAAAAGGAGAGATGCACATCAAGCAAGGATTTTTCCAACCCAGCCCCATGCCAACGGCTTCCAGGAACCCTTCTCCCGTTCCATCTTGCCTCGCCGCCGCTTGGTCTGCCCCTTTTGTGCTCGCCATCGATGCAGTTTTATAGATAGGGCTGTGGGTTATTCTCATTTTGGCCCTGCGATTTCATGTGTATCTTAATTTCAAGAATGGGTTGTGGGCTGGGTCCAGCCCACGTATTTTTTTCCTTTTTCCCAGGGATAGAGATATGGATGAAGGTTTAAGTTGAAGTTCATATTTTTTTTATATTCATCTTCATCTCCATTTATTATACTGGTACTTATCCCGATTGAATTTTTTATTTTTTATTTTTTATTTTTCATTTTTCATCCTCAAACTTAAAAAGGAATCAAATATTTATCCTTGCCCTCAATATACTTTATACTAATTTTTTTCATCATTTTATCTAACCATCATCATTAATAAAAACATATTAAAATTAACATTTTAACATCATATAATAAAAAATTAGATGTAAAATTTATAACCTACTCTTAATTTAATCATATTTAATATAAATAAATTAAATATCAAAACATAGTTAATAGATTTTGAGAAAAAATTCTTTAAAAATCTTTCGAGTTCCGCTGTATTCACCTTCCCCATAAAAGTTGACACCTCATAGGTAGCGATGATGGGGTCGCACCGACCATGAGTACCAAAAGCACAACAACGAGGGTTGTTTCAAGAGTCGATCTTTGCTGCTCTCCACCTTGCTTCAACTACAAATGAAAATAATTGAAATAGAAAACTTAATTATATATTCATTACAATAAGTATTTACATATTTATAGGTAAACCTAACAAACTAGGGATTAATAAAAAAGAAATAATATATCATAATAATCCCAAAATATTAGGTGACATTGTCTTTCTTAATTGTTAGCAAGATCTTCTCTAATTGATATTGCCTTCCTTGATTATTAGTAAGATATTTTTCATTTGACACTTTCATCGTTTGACATCCACCCTCAAATTGATGATGATTGTTAATCAACATCAATTTAGATACAAGATATTCATGGCGTGCAAAAGACATGGGCTTAGTGAATAAATCAACAACTTAATCATGAGATGAGACATGAACAAGACAAATAACTTTATCATGAACCAACTCTCGAATGTAATGACAATCAACCTCAATATGTTTGGTTCTCTCATAATGGACAGAATTAGTGGCAATACATATGACACTTATATTATCTCCAAAAAGAAGAATAGAATTAGCACAAGTGACATCAAAATCAAGAAGAAGACGTCGAAGCCATACAAATTTAGATCTAACAGAAGACATAGATCAATACTCAACCTTGGTGGAAGATTTAGACACACTTTCTTGCTTCTTACATTTCTACGAAATGGGTGAGACACCTAGAAAAACACATCAACCTATCATAGAGCAATGAGTATCAACACATCCTACATAAGCTGTTAGGACCTTGTCGTTTGCTAGAGGGGGTGAATAGCAATACTCGATTCTTTATCCTACAATGTTAGCGTGCGCAAGCGGAAATACTAATAACAAAATCAAACAATCGCTAACACGTCACCTTTACGTGATTCGAAGATAAAGCTCCTACTCCACGGCTGTCCGTAAGGTGGATGATCCCGATCCGTCGGTGGATGACTCCCCGGAAGACCTCCGGTTAGCTCGTGTAGCTCCTTGTGGGTGGAGAAACCTTGCAACAATCCGGACAACACTCCTGAGCACAAAGACTACTAATTGGCCTTTAACCAAAGCCAATTTCGTCAAGAATTCTCAGCCAAAACCGATCCTCTTTAAATAGTGCTCTAGGTTGATATGACCGTTACCAGTCGACTGCTCCAAGGCCAGTCGACTAGTCCCACTTGAATTCGACCATTGCAACCCCAATGTTCGAATTTCCAGCCACCACCAGTCGACTGCCCCACCAGTCGACTCCCCTATTTGCAGTCGACTGATCTTTCTGTGACATACACCAGTCGACTGATCAGCCAACCCTCTAAGCCTAGGGTTTTTCTTTCTGAGTACAATTCTCTCAGCACTCGAACCCTCACAACTTAGTCTTAGGGTTTCCCTACCTGAGTACAATCCCTCGGCACTCGAACCCTCACAATTCAGTCGACACTTCATCCAGTAGCCTCAAACTGTTGCCTTCAAACCCTCTTCGACTTTGACTCTCGTCCCTCAGATGCTCACACAAGCTCTCGACTTGTCTCCATATCATCCTTCACGTATGCCTCGAAGTCCGCTTCTCTCGGCTCATCGTCCCTGCTTTATCCACGGTCCCTCAGATGCGCACACAAGCCCATGGCTTGCCTCCATGCCATCCTTCACCGGTCCCGAAGCCGTCCAATTAAGCCCATGTGTATCATGCAAACTTGCACACTCAAATACACATATCAAATACAAGGGTGAACCTAACTTAAAACCTTTGTGCAAACATCAAAACACATGGTCACTCCGGACCATAGATTGCCCCAACAATCTCCCCCTTTTTACATTACCTAGGTTGAACCAAACAATATTAGGTTATGTTTTATTTTTCATAACCATGGTTATACAATTACTTGGTAATCACAAAACCAAGGAATGCATGATAACTTGAACCAAATACACCCTAAGTGAGTTGTCCCTACCTAAGAGAAACATAAAAAGACACTTGTGAATGCTTTCTGTGTGGAACAATGTTGTTGTTGGGGATGTTTTGCATGAAATACGTTTAGTTTTATGATAAAACACGTAGCAAAAGTGAAAAACAAGATCTAACATGTGAAAGGCATAGTCATAGATCAAAGAAGTTAGTATATGAATAATACTTTTCCTTTTACGTTTAAAAGAAAATACATCAACTAGCAAATCTTACAAAACTTATCCTTGTTAGGGTTCGCACCGAGTAAACTTCAATATGACTTCATAAGCCACAAGTTGTCTCTTCATTTGGCACTAGCCAAAATAAGGAGATGACATGAGAGAAAAGGTTGGCGGCTCACAAGGTGTAATCGGCGGTACACAAAAAGAATTTGGACAATTTTTGGCCCACTGCAATCAAGAGGCTCCGACTTCTTGATGAGTGTGGCACATGGAGATGGTCGGCGACAATCCAAGGGGCTCCAACACAAAGGGGTTGTTGGAACCGGTAGGAGAGCTAGAGGGGGTGATTAGCTTCGATTTGCTTGTAGAAGATTTGTCGCCGCGGAAGACTTCAAGTAATGCTAACACTTAAGGATTTACTTGGTATCCACCTCCTTGAGGTGACTAATCCAAGAATCTACTCTCCTCGCTCTCTCATATACTATGAAAGATTTCCTTCTTGAGGTGGAGAAACCTCTTACAAACTTATAAAAAGAAACTACAAGAAGATAAACAAATACAATGGAAAATCTTACAAGATTTACAATAATGAGCTCTCTTTGCTTTTCTTGCTTTCTTCAAGCTTGAGATCGCCTCTAGAACTTTGGAAGTGCAGCAACACTATGCTCCAAAGCTTCTCTTGAAATGGCGAGGAAGGAGGAGAAGAGGTGCCGAAGAGCTGCCGAAGAGGTTAGCTTCAAACCTGCATGAGAACCCTATATATCCGACGCCTAGAGTTTCCTAATCGATTACCCAATCGATTACCACGTCAGACTTAGCCGTTCAACGGCTAGTTTTTGAAGCTTAATCGATTAGCCAATCGATTAAAAACAACCTTAATCGATTGTTGAATCGATTTAGCACCTCTCTGTGCTCTCGCGTGATTTCACTGTAATCGATTAACCAATCGATTAACACCCTCCTTAATCGATTGCCTAATCGATCAAGAAGAGGCTGAATCGATCACTTAATCGATTAAGTCTGTTTCTGTTCTTGCAACAAAACTCTCCCAATCGATTAGCTAATGCATTACGACCCTCCTTAATCAATTGGCTAATGCATTAAGGTCCACCTTAATCAATTAGCTAATGCATTAAGATCAACCTTAATCAATTAGCTAATGCATTAAGGTCCACCTTAATCGATTACTCAATACATTAAGGTCCACCTTAATCGATTAGACAATGTATTAAAGTTCACCTTAATCGATTAGCCAATCGATTAAGAATCTTTCTGAACCTTTCTGTTCTGACGAGACACAACCCAATCGATCACCTAATCGATTGCTCAACCCTAACCTGATTAGCTCAAGTCTGTGGTTTCTTTGTCTAACCATGGTCAACCAAGACCCGTTAGAACTTCTTCACCATTGTCCGATCAAACCTTTGATCGACTTGGACATTCCCTTGCCTAGTTCTCAACTAGGACTTTTCTTGTGTCAGCGTGCGATCTCCCCGATCCACCTGGACTTTACCTAGTACCACTAGGTCTTTTCCTATGCCAGCGTGCGATCTCCCCGATCCACCTGGACTTCACCTAGTCTCACTAGGTGTGCATAGTTCTACTAGGTCTTTTCCAATCAAGTCTCCAGTCAACCTTGACCCACTTGACTCACATGATATTCAAATATCATTATCAAACATCGAAACATCCAACCTTAAACTTACCAAGCTTACTAGACATAAACTCACCCGAGCCTAGCCAAACTAAGTCAACGCTAACCTAACCAAGATTGTACCAACAAGGGCAATGACACCTTGCTTGGGGTTGTGACATAAGGCTTGGGCGGCACCTTGCTTGTGCGACAAGAATAAGAGAAGAGGAGGAATAAGAAACCCTTAAAAAATTAATTCATCACCTTCTTATTCTAAGGAGAGATATTTATATACCTCTTAATTTGGACTTAGGAACAAGTCATGACCCATGCCCGAGCCCACTTCTTATTCTAAGGAGAGATATTTATATACCACTTAATTTGGACTTAGGAACAAGTCATGACCCATGCCCAAGCCCACTTCTTATTCTAAGGAGAGATATTTATATACCTCTTCATTTGGACTTAGGAACAAGTCATGACCCATGCCCGAGCCCAAGCCTAAGCCTAAGCTCATGTCTCATGAGTAGGTACAACTTGCCTAGAATAGACATGACATATTAGTGCTTCCATCGTGATAAATACTTTTCATATTTATCTTCGCTTGATTCAACCAAACTTAATCTTTTTCTCACTTTGAGAATCTTATTCTCTAATTTATTATTAGGTCTTTAAGATATACTTGTAGTATATATGATCCAATAGGTTCCCAGTTATGTTGGTCGTTCATAATTAATAATTAATTATGAATCGATCATGAGTAACACCTAATAGTACATCACAATCCCCAATTAATCAAAAAATCATAATTAATTTCAGAACATCTTTTGAACTCTTCAGTAGCTACGGTTATTCGTAAACATATTCTTTTCACTCATCTTATATCAATTTGGTTGAGAACATAGTTTATGTGTCAGTTTCAACTAGTCTAACTATATCACACCTAGTCCAAGTTATAGTTCCTTGTCCTATGAATTCAAATAACTCAAAAACACATGTCTAAAAAGACTATTCTCTCGACGTGTTTGTTTTAGCCAAAGATTCTGAGTAATAATTCTAATAAGAGACCATAGTATATACGTCTCATTCAGAAAAGGAGTGGTGAATCCTTAATAAAAGGAGTGGTCAAACATTTTTGGACTTATTGACTTATACCTAATCATCCCTGACTCACACCTCTTAGGAGATGTTATGCCAAGATGTCAAAGTATAAGTCTCCATGACCAAGATAATTTGAATACCTTATGTAGAAATTTACAATCGTACTGTAATGAGATCTTCATCGACATATAAAGAAATAATGAAATCTCATAGTAGTTTACATCCAATGAATTAGTTACTCATAACTAGCATCCACATGCTAATTCTCAACATCTAATGTTTCCAGCCAGTGAGAATAGACTGCTTGGATAAATCAATGAGTATAACATGTGCTAGTCTTATAAAATTGATGATATTCAATATAATGAATTCATCGATTAGGGAATATTTCGATATGTATATAATTACACATAATGAGATATTCAATAATTGTGATACAATCATAATTGCTCTCATGCTATGCATTATAGGATGGATTTCATTAATTGAGTTTAAGATTAAATCAGATATATATAAAATACACACTCAAATAGTGAATTTTATTTATTAAATGAATAATATAATATTAAAGGTGATTGTCTTTAGGATACCTCTCAAATATTACACTCATCGACTAAAATAAAGTGTCAGATTTTTGTTTTCGGAGGCATAATAGAGAAGAGATTAGATTTATACATACTGATAGAGAGGGAGAAAAATATTGAAGTTGCATACATCTTGAACATGGAAATTATTTTAAAATTAAAATATTTTAAATGTGACTCATATGTATTAAAAATCATCAATATACGTATGGAAAGAGGCAATTGATAGGAAGCATAGAATAGTGGCAAAGGCGATTTACTCATCCTCAACGTCCCTGCCAACTCGCCTCGGAGCCAACATGGAAGAGGTAAATCACGGGGACTACTAGTTTGAATACTGTGGTTAGTACGTAAGGAGAACAGACATACTTGTTTTGTCAGATTTTGATCCCTAGATCTCATGAAGGTAATACTCAAATATTAATTATCGATATATCCCATGAAAACATAAGGAGAATAGAATGGAAATGTCATATACATGTCATTTGATAAATATCGAAGTGTGATATGAAAAATTTTCAAATCTATATAGGTGTCCATTAGTCAATTTCCGTTTTCTTTTACTCCCAACGACGTGGAAATGGAACTTTTCCTTTCTCATACACCCTTTCCCTACAACATCCCTTTTCCCACTCTCTCTCCAAGATTATAGAAACCACTGGGTGGTTTCCATAAATGTTCCCTCTTTGCTGGCTGATCCTGTCGCGAAGCGAGGTGGCGGTCCCAAGGGCGAGATGGTTCTCCGGGGATCACGAAATCGTTGAGGCTAGCGGCGAAGCTGACGCGCTCCTCTCCTGCAACACAGAGACCGTTAGAACCCGCCGAGAAAGGTCCCCGGCCAGGCACTCCGACGGTTAAGTCAGTACTCGACGGTGGCAAGCGAATGGAAAGCAATAGAACAGTAAACAATGCACTACTGCGCGTACCTCAGAGATGTAGAGTGAAGAGGCTTATATAGCCTGGGAAGCTGACAGCTCCTCCCCCGCCTACCACCTATTTGTTGGGACCGGGTGCATGTTGACATGGGTGCGGGTTCGTAATTTTAAAAATTAATTACGTGCAGGGTTTAGCATAAATAATTTCTCAAATTATTTAACCACACATCTAAGCATGCAATATTATCTTGTGTAGACATGATCATATATTTAAAATTTTGTAGAAACGTAAACTAATTTATGTATTACCTTGCGTAACTCGAAGGAAGGGACGAGATCCAACCGTAAGCGTCCCTTGGAAGCTCCGCCTCTATTTGCGTCCATGCCAAGTATCTTCGGGATGACTTCGCAAAGCCACGAGTTTCGTGTTCTCGAGAACTACTAGATTCTCCGAGAACGCGACGAGAAAAACCAAGAGAGAAGTCAGAAGACTAACCACAAAAGGATGACCGGAATCAAAATTCCACCGAAGTAAAAGAAGAGGCTTGCGGCAAAAAGATCCTTGCGGCAAACTCTAATTCCGGCAGCACCTTCTTCCGGCCAAGAGATAGCTGAAACTTCCTTCTCCGGCAGCAGGTGGTGGTCGGCAGGGAAAGGGCAGGGGCGGCCGGCTGGTGCTCCTTCTTGGGGCTGGTTGGCGCACGGCAAGAAGGGGAGAAGAGAAGGAGAGAAAGAGAGGGAGAGAGCATATGCCTTCATCTCTACGATTATCACCCAAGCCTTGCCTTGGGTCCTTTATATAGTGGCCTCTCAACCATCAAGCCTCTCAAATATGGAATAACTTATTCCATCATGCCAAATTTAATTTTATATCATGGTTAAAATCATATTTTAATTCATGATAAAAAATCAATCAAGTCTCTTCTCTCCTATGGAATAAATTTCCTTATCATGGTAAATCAATCCATGATTGATTTTATAAAATAAATCAATAATGGTTCATTTTAATTTCCATGAAAAATAAACCAAACCTTGGTTTATTATATAAAAATTTATATCATCCATAATTTTATAAAACAAACCACACTTGGTTTATTTTATAAATTGAACCAAAAACTTGGTTCTCTCCCTTTGTTGTGGCCGACCAAGAAAAGAGGATGGAGGCCCTCTTTGGCCGGCCCATCCAAGCCAAGCCCCAATGAATTAAACTTATTTAATTCATCTATTAAGTCTTCAAAAGACTTAGCCATTTTACGCTTCCGATGCGTCTCTGAAAAATTCAGATTCGACTTATCGTTTGGCTCAACCATACTTAATCTCTCTTGATTGGAAAATCCAATTTTCAACTTGTTTTAAATCCCTCGGATTACTCGTAGTGCGTGTGACTAAATAGGCTTTCGATTTATGTTGGCCGTCTATAATTAATCAATTATAGAACGATCATGAGTGACATCTAGTAGTATATCATGATCCCCAATTAATCGAAAGATCAACGGTTGACCTCAGAAACAATTCTGAAACCCTTCAGCAGCTATAATGAATCGTGCCCCATTCCCTTCACCATCTTATACCCACTTGGTTCAGGACATGGTCTATGTGTGTCAGTCCCCACTAGGCTGACTACGTCACACCTAGCCCAAGTAACGTTTTCTCGTCCTACGGATTCTAATTACTCACATGTATTTAAGAGATTCATACTCTGAACATGTCATGCTCTGGCCAGAGACTTCGAGTAACAATCCGACGATAGGCCTCGGGTATACATCTCCTCGCAAGGAGTGGTGAATCCTTTGTAGGCTGTTCAAACATCTTCGGGCACTTCGGCTTATACCCAATCATCCTGGGTCCACACCTCCTTGGAGACGCTTACTTAAGATGTCAAAGTATAAGTCTCCATGACCAAGATGACTTGAACACCGTAAGTCAAAGGAACATCGCACTTAAGCTACAGTAAGAACTTCACTGACATATCTATATATAGACTACCATATGAAGTTTTACAGCCAGTCACTCCAATGAACTAGTTCCCTTAACTAGCATTCATGTTTATCTCCGGACATCTCAATGTCACCAGCCAGTGAGAATCAGCTGATTAGAGAATAACTCATGCTAGTCTCAACAGAATTGATAGTGTCCGTATTTATCAATTCATCGACTAGGGATAATTTCAATACTTCACAATTGCACATGTAAAGATAATCACTAGTTGTGAATTCATCACAAATTCTCTCATGCTTGAATTGTATTGCGGACATTCAGTAAATAAATTTAAGATCTCAATCAAATACACAAACATATATACTCAAATAGTGAATATTCATTTATTAAAATAAATGATTACAATCATAAGGTGATTGCCTTAGGACACTTCTCTCATATCACTAACACTATTGTCATATAGTGAGGACAAGGTGATGCATACCCAGAGGTGGCAGGATAAAGTAGTGCATACTGGGTTAAGGAAAGGGGCACTGTCAACTTAATGACTGGCACCATTTGGCGTCGCTCGGCCTGACACCAGGGTATGTGGTCGTAGTACGGGAGGACAGGGTATGACAGGAAGATCAAGCCATCAGCGGGATATCCGTCGCTTAGGCCAGGGTGGCACCAATCCTGCGCCGACCCTATACTGCTTCGGGTAGTCTGATGTCAGGGAGTAGTTGTTCTGCATGCTAGGGCATGCTAGGGCCGACTGAGGACCCTTAAAAGGAAAGTGCCAATTGGGGGGCATTGAGTAACGAGGCCTACTAAGGGCCTGAGATAGAGGTGCCGACTAGGGCACCGAGTAACGAGGCCGATTGAGGGCCTGAGATGGAGGTGCCGACTGGGGCCATTGAGTAACGAGGCCGACTGAGGGCCTGAGATGGAGGTGCCGACTGGGGGCACTGACTGTGATATATTGGCTAAAGCTTCCTCGTGCTAGGGCTTACCCCAGGAGCATGGTCCGCCACGCGTCGACTGGGCGCCAAACCGAGAGGAGTAATAGATTGAGTTAGACATTATCTGAACACATGGGACACCATGTGTCCGACTGGGAACCCCCGGAGAGGAGCACGGGGTCCGGCCCGTGAGAGAGTCTAGATGATGACCTGAGCTTATCCCTCGCATTCCCGAGGGCG
Organism: Boesenbergia rotunda; assembly: GCA_024364735.1. Classification (NCBI taxonomy): domain Eukaryota; kingdom Viridiplantae; phylum Streptophyta; class Magnoliopsida; order Zingiberales; family Zingiberaceae; genus Boesenbergia; species Boesenbergia rotunda. The sequence goes on from JAGFNQ010004829.1 coordinate 183,615, forward strand.
CTTGGCCAGGTCGCTGATGGTGCCCACAATCAGTGTCACGATGAGCCTCAAATTTGAATTTATAAGTTGAAAACCCTTAATCTCACAAAGCTAAATGTAGTATAGGGGCCTCAAGTCGTATTTTTCCAAGGACTAGTTGTGAATGCTCAACTCAAGCTTGAAATTTGTCGTTTGATGTTTTGGGTTTTCAGTTGAAATGGGGGTTTGTTTTGTGATAAGAAATGAAATTATAAACGGAAATAGAATGAATGAAACTAACTATCCCTATTTGAAAACTGAGCAATTAAATTCAAAACTATGAGATTGCAATTCAAAAACTAATATCAATTGCAGGAAAACATGAAATCTGTAGCTAAGTTGCAGAAATGAATTCACGAATTAAAAATTGAATGCACGAAACAGGGGTTGAAATGTAGCTGAGACACTGCCTGTTCGGTCAACAGACCAATCAGATGCTTGCCTGATCGGTCAACAGACCGATCAGAGTCTAACCTGATCGGTCAAACAGACCAATCAGATACTGATACACGCTAAAACAGCTAAGAAAACGAATTCAGAAACTAAATTTAACAACAGATCAAATCCTTCACCAGATCTACTTCTTGCCGTCACACAAGAATCAAACTAGAGACCCTCTAGCTCAAAATCAGCAAGATCCAACTCCCACAGTTGATTTGCATTGGTTTGATGCGTGGCTGAATTCTTCTTCTGATCTCCTCCTTCTTGATGAATTGGATGGCGATTGTGGCTCAGGAACTCTCAGAACTCTTCAGAGAACCCCTCTGAATACTGTGATAGCTCCGATTGATGAAGACGATCAAACAGGAGTCGATCGGATGAAGCGTAGCTCTTTGGCAAAACCCTCACCTCTGAGCTCTTCAGCAACGAGATTGAATCGCAAACTTCTCGGAAAATCGATCTCGATGATTCGAGATCTTGAAATGAAGCTTGATCTGCTGTGGCTGCCGAAATCGGAGAAGAAAACAACAGAGAAATCGAAGAACAGGAAGAACTGGAAACAGAATTCGCGACGACTGAGCCGGGGAGGAGAAGTTTCTGTGTTTACTTAATTCCCATCAAAATGAACGGCTGTGATCATCCTCGCTTCATCCAACGGTCAGATCATCTCGGATTGAAGCCAAACCTTCCAGATCTCCATCAATGGTCAGGATCTTCCTCTCAGTAGCTTGGATCTTTCAGATCTGTATCGGATGACTCAGATCTCCCTGCCTTTTGAATGGATGGTTTAGACTCCTCTTAAGCTTAATCCAACGATAAGATGACTTCTGAATTTGACCAAAACTTCAGATCTTGATCTGTGGTCTAGATTAACTCTATCTTGAGCTCGGATTGATCAGAAGCTGAAAGATACATCAGATCTTCCCATGTCTTGATTGGACGGTCCATATTTATCCAATGCTTGATCATCTTGATTACAGCCCAAGCTAACTCAAATTCGATTCAATCTGATTTAGGTCCATGATCATTCAAAGTCTACAAAATTAGATTCAAATTTTAGGGCCAAAACATCTTAAATATAGAAAGAATTGCATCCAAAGCTTAAATAGCAATATATCATGGAACCTAGTGTAAATGCAAGATTAAGAATGTAAAAAGGATCAAAACATGGGTTTAAGAACCTAAATTAATTGTCAAAATGGTAATTATCAACTCCCCCACACTTGCTCTTGGGCATCTCGCATAAACTAACTAGTGAACTAATCATGTACCCCCTAGATTATTCTCAATCAAAGTTAGAAACAATTGAAAGGAAATTACCTAGGGTTGTCAATTCTCAAAAATCTAAACTCAATTGACTAGAATCTTGTCCTTAATCAATAACAAAGTATACTTCATCCTTCATGACTAATTGAGATGAATCAAACACACAAAGCCTCTCTAAGAAATTTTTAGTAGCTCTCTTCCTAAGTTTTAAGTTTTGATGAAAATGGAGCTCACTCAAACACAATCATGGTTCTTGCACTACCATAAGCTTGCTTATGCTCTACTCTCCACCATCATTCTTGAATTGGATCAACACTTAAAAAGGCATATTTGAACAAGTTTAGGAAATATGGAATGATAAAATGAAATAGAAGTTTAGTAAATGGAAAAGTAAAGAAAATGGAAGACTTGGATAATAAAGAATGTAACCTAATGAACTTTGCCCCTTTCTTCTTGTATTATTCTGCATAGATCAGAGCCAAGGTAAGCAAGGATCAAATAGTAACTCTGATTTGGACAAGAAACCTCACTGAATCTAGTGTGCCAAAACTGCTGTGTGCCAACCTCTGTTGATCGGTCAAGAGACCGATCCGGCTTTCCCTGATCGGATTGGTAGTCTTCTGATCGGACCGGACTGTTTCTGATCGATCTATTTGACCGATCAGACACTTCCCTGATCGGTTTGGAGACTGATTAGGGTCTGATCAGTATCTGAAACTGAGCTGAATTCTTAAACTGTCTTCTGCCAAGATTTCAATCTTTCAATCAACAACTCAATCTTGAATTCAACTAATTCCATGTTCACATCTTCCAATTCAGAAGTCTTGTCCAGCACTTGACTTCCACTTCATGCTCTTTTCTTCTTTTTTTTTCGTTCTTTTATTTTTTTCTTTTTCTTTCTTTCAGCTGTTGTTCTGTTTTTGTTTGCAGCTAAGTTTCTTTTTTTTTCAATCATTCCGCAGCCAACGAATCCCACTTCACAAATTTTATAGTTTGGTTGGAGTTTGAATGGACAATTTCCTAAAATGAGAGAGCATCCCTAGTATAAAACTTTCTTTCATTCTTTTCATTCTTTTCTAGCATCCAAACTCAAAACTCCTTCACTGAATTCTCGGCAGCCATAACTTCTGAATTTTTCACTATCCAACTCTTGCAACTCACTCTTGATACAAAACTCCTTCAAGTTGGCACAGTTCTTTATTGCATTTGCATACTAATTGGATGCATTCGGCAGCCTTCACAGCTTCATTTGTCCAACTTCATTTTTTTTCTCTGAACTGTTGAATCTGTAGGTCTCCAAATTTTGAGTGAAACCCTATTTAGCTCTGAAATGATTGAGATTGAATCTAAGCTGTGGGTGTCCAGACATTGCAATCGAAATTGGCACCAAGCATTTTTTTTATAACTATAACAAGCCCTTCTCATTCCTTTAAATCAAAACTCTTGCCACCTCCCTCACACTTAGCTTTTTGACCGTCTTGGGCAAAGTAACATTAAGAAACAATCCAAAGCAACCAAGTCCATGGAGAATATGGTTATAACAGAAAAATAAAGGAGGGAAAATAGAATATAGAGTAGATCAACAAGCAATATTATAAAAATTGATATGAAAAAGGAAACAAAGTGATTCACCTCTATAAATGTGGTTCAATCATAGAAATATAGTTTTGAAAGAACCTAAACAAGTTCTAGAGTACAATCACATGTGTGTATCTCAAAAATAAGGCCAATCCTCACTAGGTAAAAAGAATTCATCTCAAATCATCAATCTAGAGTCCATAACTAAGTAGTACTCAAGTATCCAAGAATTTTCATCCATTGGCTCAAATTCTAAGTTTTAACAACCAAATTTAACTCACTTTCAAAGGACTCTAAAATGATATAAAGAAAATCTAGAGGGATACATTTATTCTAAATCATGCAAGAAACAATATGCCAAAAAGGATAAAATGATATCTACAATGACTCTTTATTCATTCTACACTACCTAAGCATTTATTAGCAAGAACTCATTGTAAAAGAAAAATTTATTGCTAGAAAACATAAAAATGATATATACAATGAAATAAAAGTGCAAGAAAGATCAAACTCCCTTTTAAGTTGGGTAGATAGCATCATTGATATCCAATCCATCCACATCTAACTCCTTCACTTCATCAAAGTATTTCTTGAGCCGGTGACCATTAACTCTCCAAATAAAATCATTATCCTCATCCTTAATCTCAATAACACCATCAGGAAAAATATTAGTCACAAGAAATGGACCTTTCCATCTAGACCTCAACTTACCTTTAATTAATTTGAGCCTTGATTTGTACAAAAGAACTTTGTCGCCAATTTGAAACTCCTTTTTCACTATGTGCTTATCATGAAAGTTCTTAGTCTTCTCTTTGTAAATCCTTGAGTTTTCATATGCTTCTAATCTTATCTCCTCAAGTTCTTGAAGTTGTAGCTTCCTTTCTTCTCCCACTTTATTAGCATCCAAATTGTAAGCTTTCACCGCCCAATAAGCTCTATACTCTATCTCTACAAGTAAGTGACAAGCATTCCTATAAACAAGCCGGTATGGAGACATTCCAATAGGTGTTTTATATGCTGTCCGATAGGCCCACAATGCATCATCAAGTCTTTTGCTCCAATCTTTTCTACTAGGCCCCATGGTCTTCTCCAATATTGCCTTAATTTCCCTATTTGATATTTCGGCTTGTCCATTAGTTTGGGGGTGGTAGGAAGTAGACACTTTATGCAAAACCCCATATTTGTTGAGTAAAGTCTTCATGTGCTTGTTGCAGAAGTGTGAACCTTGATCACTTATGATAGCTCTTGGAATTCCAAACCTACAAAAAATGTGTGACCTTACAAAACTCACAATAACACAAGAATTGTCAGTCCTGGAGGGAATGACCTCCACCCATTTAGATACATAATCAACAGCAAGTAATATATACAAAAATCCACAAGATGCAGGAAAAGGTCCCATAAAGTCTATCCCCCATACATCAAATATTTTACAAAAAAGTATAGTTTGTTGGGGCATTTCATTCCTAGCTCTGATGTTTCCTGTCCTCTAACATCTATCACAGTTTTTATAAAATAAGTAAGCATCATGGAATAAAGTAGGTCAATATAATCCACACTATAAAACTTTCCTAGCAGTTCTTTGAGGTCCAAAATGTCCTCCACAGGCTGACGAATGATAAAGTGTAAGAACTGAATGAAACTCATGATCAGGTATACATCTTCTAATTATTTGATCAATACAAAATTTCCACAAGTAAGGATCATCCCACACATAAAATTTAGCATCACTCTTAAATTTGTCTTTCTGAGCCTTAGTAAATTGTGCAGGAAAAACATTAGCTACTAAATAGTTAACTAGATCTGCATACCATGGCGACTCACCATACATCCCTAAAAGGTGCTCATCTCTGAAGTCATCATCAATGGTGGTAGGGTGTCCATCTCCCTCTATCCTGCTCAAATGATCTGCCACCAAGTTTTCCTTGCCACTCCTATCTCGAATCTCTAGATCAAACTCTTGAAGTAGAAGCATCCATCTAATCAATCTGGGCTTTGCATCCGGCTTCTTCAGAAGATACTTCAAGGTTGCATGATCAGAAAATACAATCATGTGAGAACATAGCAAATATGATCTAAATCTATCCAAACCAAACACAATAGCAAGAAGCTCTTTTTCTGTGGTGGTGTAGTTAGCCTGAGCAGCATCTAAGGTCTTGGAAGCATAGCAAATGGCATGTGGCGCTCCATCTACCCTCTGTGCAAGTACAGCTCCTACAGCAAAATTTGAAGCGTCACACATTAACTCAAAAGGTAAATTCCAATCAGGGGGTCTAATAATAAGAGCTGAAATAAGAGTCTCCCTCAATCTCTAAAAAGCTTCTTTACATTTTTCATCAAAATAAAAATCCACATCTTTTTGCAAAAGTCTAGTCAACAGGCGAGCAATCTCACTGAAGTCTTTAATAAATCTCCTGTAAAATCCTGCATGGCCAAGAAAAGCTCGAACATCCTGTACGCATATGGGGTAAGATAAAAAAGATATAACACTAACTTTAGCAGGATCTACTTCAATGCCTTTCCTAGAGACTATATGACATAGAACAATCCCATGCTCTACCATAAAATGACATTTTTCAAAATTCAAGACAAGATTAGTTTCAATGCATCTATGTAGAACTCTAGACAAATTATCCAAGCAAGTATCAAATGATGTGCCAAATACAGAAAAATCATCCATAAAAATTTCCATGCAGTGTTCTAGTAACTCACCAAAAATACTCACCATACACCGCTGGAAAGTCCCTGGGGCGTTGCAAAGTCCGAATGGCATACGTCGATAAACAAATGTACCGAAAGGACAAGTGAAAGTGGTCTTCTCCTGATCCTCCGGGTCTATACAAATATGAAAATATCCTGAATATCCATTTAGGAAGCAATAGTGAGACTTCCCTGCCAACCTCTCTAACATTTGATTAATAAAAGGCAAGAGATAGTGATATTTCCTCATTACTTGGTTCAGCTTCCTGTAATCAATACAAACTCTCCATGAATTCTTCACTCTAGTGGGTACTAACTCGTTGCTCTCATTCTCCACCACTTTCACTCTTGACTTCTTAGGCACCACATGGATAGGGCTAACCCACTTATTGTCAGAAATAGGGTATATAATGTTTGTCTGTAAAAGTTTAGTCACCTCTTTCTTTACAACATCTAAAATCAGTGGGTTTAACCTTCTCTTTGGCTGCTTGACTGGCTTGACATTCTCCTCTAAAAATATCCTGTGCATGCAAATGGCTGGGCTAATACCAGGTATATCAGCTAATGTCCACCTTATAGCTCTCTTATGCTGCCTCAGAACTTGCAATAATTTGTCCTCTTGTTCTGAATCTAAGTTCTGGGCAATGATAACCGGTAAACACTGCTCCTCTCCCAAATAAGCATACTTCAAATGTACTGACAATGACTTTAACTCAATCTGTGACTGCTCAGTAGGTATGGGTGATCCCTGGGGCTCAGTGCAATCCCCTGCACTCTCACACCTATCCTCTGAATCTCCTGATATGTCAATCAATATAGGTGATCCCTGGGGCTCAGTGCAATCACCTACACCTATAGAATCATCTCCAGCTGAAAGTGAATCAGATATAATCTTCAAATCAGCCGCCTCTGTAGCTAATTCATCCTCAGCCTCCTCTGAGCTAAATACCCGCTGTGAATACCAAGTGAAACTCTGTCAGCAAATAAATATGCATCAACTAACTCATCTAAAATATCCATGCTCATGATAGAATGATCCTCTCTGGGGTGCTTCATAGCATCAAAAATACTGAACTGCACCACTGTGTCTCCTATCTCCATAGAAAGTGTGCCTGCATATACATCAATCTTCGTCTTTGTAGTCTTCAAGAATGGCCTCCCAAGAATAAGTGGAGATTTATGTGCTAGATAATCCCCCTCCATGTCTAAAATATAGAAATCCACAGGAAAAATCAACTCCTTCACCTTCACTAGTACATCTTCAATTATTCCAGCTGGATGAGTCTGACTCCTGTCTGCTAACTGAATAACTACTCCTGTAGGCTGTAAAGGTCCAATACCAAGCATCTGAAAAACTCATCTAGGCATCACATTTATAGAAGCTCCCAAATCTAACATAGCATCATGAAAAAGAGTTCTCCCAATCTCACAGGACACAGTGAATACTCCTGGATCTTCACATTTCTGGGGAATTGAATGGATAAGGGCTGAGACATTCTTCCCTAAACTGACCAATTCATCCCCCTTTAGCTTCTTCTTGTGCACACACATATCCTTGAGAAATTTCGTACTTAGGTATTTGCTTGATCATGGTCAACAATGACACATTTATCTCCACCTTACTAAAAAGTTTCACCAGCTTTTGATACTCCTTTGACTTCTCCTCCTCCACATTCTTTTTAGCTTGAACCTTACGCAGTGGAAAAGGCAAAGGGACTCTTGATTCCTCCACTTGAGCTGAAATTTTTGGAAGTGGATCTTGAGTAGGAATTTCAAGTGGTATAGCTGTTGCAGGTGCATTTTTCTCACTGATTTCCCCTTGTTCTTCCACCAAAATCACATGATCAATAGAAGAAGGACTTAGGCTTGAACTAGGGTCACAACCAACTAATTTAGAACCCATTTCGGGACTGATCTGAGCTGGAAAACTAGGTGCTGTAAATTTTTCAAAAAAATCAGCCTTTGGAGTGTTTAAACTTGAAGCAACCTTCCCACTCCTCAATGTGATGGCACTAACATTTCCCTTAGGATTAGGAGTAGCTTGAGAAGGTAATTGACTCGATCCTTGAGCTTGCATTTGATTCATCCCACTTGCAAGTTGATCAATATGTCTCTCTATGTTTTGAAGAGTAGAATCATTCTTTTGTTGACCTGTTGTTGTTGTAAAATTTGTTGTTGCTGAAGAATTTGTTGCATCATCTCCTCAAGCCTTTGTTGTTGAGCATTAAACCCACTTGAACCTCCATAGCCTCCTTGATTAGTATGGGATTTTTGTTGGCCTTGAAATGAAACATTGGGTTGCTGAAATCCTTGGGTTGGCTGTGAACTTTGAAAATGAGGTTGTTGGGGCTGATTAAATGGTTGAATGGGTTGTTGAAATTCTTGAAAATTAATATGAGAATTAGGTAGATGTTACTGAAAATTATGGCTCTAAAAATTCTGATTTCGAGGCTGAAATTGTTGAGGCTAAAATTGTTGACTCTAAAAATAAAAATTCTGATTATATGGTTGAAAAGCTTGCTGTGAAGGTTGAAAACCTTGATGATTATGATGAAAACCTTGCTGATTTTGCTGGAATTGTGGCTAAAAAGAATGAGTTGGTTGCTGAAAATTCAGAAATTGTGGCTGGAATGATTAAGAATGCTGCTGAAAACTTTGGTTTGGTTGCTGTAAATTATGGAAAGAAGGCTGATTTTGTTGTAGAGGGCTGTTGTGAAGCTTTTTGTTGATAGAAAGAATTTCCATACTTCAAATTAGTGTGATCCCTCTAGCCCGGATTGTAAGTAGATGAATAAGGGTCATTCCTTGATTGATATTGTCCTCTAGTCAAAGCGGCTAATGATTCATCTTGTTGTAAATTTGGGCACAAATCCGAATTATGCTCTTGACTTGAACAAATGCTACACAACCTCATCACTTGATTTGTAGGTGGAGCTACTAAAAAGTTTTGATTTTGGCTCACATTATTCAATGTCATTTGCTTCACCAAAGAAGTAAGCTTCATCAATGAACTCTTGATCTCCTTTTGTTCATTTGAAACCATTTGAACTTCATTCACCCCTCTAGTAGAAAGAGCCCTACTTCCAAATTGTTGAGAGTTCTCCACCATATTTTGAATCAATTCTCTAGCTTGTTCAGGGGTCTTGTTCACTAGAGCTCCTCCAGCTGCAGCATCAATCATAATTCTATCCATCTGAAGTAGAACTTCATAGAAATACTGAATAAGGAGTTGCTCACTGATTTGATGTTGTGGATAATTTGAGCACAGCTTGTTGAATCTCTCCTAATAATCATATAAGGTCTCTCCCACCACTTGTTGAATACCACAGATGCTCTTTCTGATAATAGTTGTTCTTGAAGCTGGAAAGTACTTCTCTAAAAATGCCTTCTTCATGGCAATCCAACTTGCAACATGTCCAGTAGACAAATAATAAAACCAGTCTTTAGCTGCTCCAGTCAAAGAAAATGAAAATGCCCTTAATTTGATATCCTCTTCAGAAATCCCCTAAGGCTTCATAGTGGAGCACACTACATGGAACTCATGCAAATGTCTGTTAGGATCTTCTCCTGATTGTCCTTGAAACTTTGGAAGTAGATGAATAAGGCCTGATCTCAGCTCAAAATCACAAGCTAACTCTGGATAAGCAATACAAGAATACTGAAAAGCATCATCAGGAGTTGCAAGCTCCTTCATAGTCTTCTGATGTTCTGCCATAGGACTGCTTGAATCAGTAGAAAAATTTTCAATAGCTTCTGAAACTCTTCCTTGATTCCTCCTAGCTCTGAATGTCCTCTCAATCTCAGGATCAAACTCCACAAGATCACCACCTGCAGTCCTGGTCATAAACCAAACAAAATGGCAGCAAATGTATATAGAAAGATAAAGCAAATGAAAATAGAATCAGAAAATATGGAACTAAGCACAAGCTCAAATCAAACAAACTGAACTAGTATAATTCCCCGGCAACGACGCCAAAAATTTGATGGTGCCCACAATCAGTGTCACGATGAGCCTCAAATTTGAATTTATAAGTTGAAAACCCTTAATCTCACAAAACTAAATGTAGTATAGGGGCCTCAAGTCATATTTTTCCAAGGACTAGTTGTGAATGCTCAACTCAAGCTTGAAATTTGTCGTTTGATGTTTTGGGTTTTCAGTTGAAATGGGGGTTTATTTTGCGATAAGAAATGAAATTATAAACGGAAACAGAATGAATGAAACTAACTATTCTTATTTGAAAACTGAGCAATTAAATTCAAAACTATGACATTGCAATTCAAAAACTAATATCAATTGCAGGAAAACATGAAATCTGTAGCTAAGTTGCAGAAATAAAATTGAATTCACAAATTAAAAATTGAATGCAGGAAACAGGGTTGAAATGTAGTTGAGACACTGCCTGATCGGTCAACAGACCGATCAGATGCTTGCCTGATCGGTCAACAGACCGATCAGAGTCTAGCCTGATCGGTCAAACAAACCGATCAGATACTGATAAGAAACAGATACACGCTGAAACAGCTAAGAAAACGAATTCAGAAACTAAATTTACACAACAGATCAAATCCTTCACTAGATCTACTTCTTGTCGTCACACAAGAATCAAACTAGAGACCCTCTAGCTCGAAATCAGCAAGATCCAACTCCCGCGGTCGATTTGCGTTGGTTTGATGTGTGGCTGAATTCTTCTTCTGATCTCCTCCTTCTTGATGAATTGGATGGCGATTGTGGCTCAGGAACTCTCAGAACTCTTCAGAGAACCCCTCTGAATACTCTGATAGCTCTGATTGATGAAGACGATCAAACAGGAGTCGATCAGATGAAGCGTAGCTCTTTGGCGAAACCCTCACCTCTGAGCTCTTCAGCAACGAGATTGAATCGCAAACTTCTCGGGAAATCGATCTCGATGATTCGAGATCTTGAAATGAAGCTTGATCTGCTGTGGCTGCCAAAATCGGAGAAGAAAACAACAGAGAAATCGAAGAACTGGAAGAACTGGAAACAAAATTCGCGACGACTGAGCTGGGGAGGAGAAGTTTCTGTTTTTACTTAATTCCCATCAAAATGAACGGCTGTGATCATCCTTGCTTCATCCAACGGTCATATCATCTCGGATTGAAGTCAAACCTTCCAGATCTCCATCAATGGTCAGGATCTTCCTCTCAGTAGCTTGGATCTTTCAGATCTGCAATGGATGGCTCAGATCTCCCTTCCTTTTGAATAGATGGTTTAAACTCTTCTTAAGCTTGATCCAACGGTCAGATGACTTCTGATTTTGACCAAAACTTCAGATCATGATCTCTGGTCTAGATTAACTCTATCTTGAGCTCGGATTGATCAGAAGCTGAAAGATGCATCAGATCATCCCAGGTCTTGATTGGACGGTCCACATTTATCCAGTGCTTGATCATCTTGATTAAAGCCCAAGCTAACTCAAATTCGATCCAATCTGATCTAGGTCCATGATCATTCGAAACCTACAAAATTAGATTCAAATTTTAGTGCCAAAACATCTTAAATATAGAAAGAATTGCATCCAAAGCCTAAATAGCAATATATCATGGAACCTAGTGTAAATGCAAGATTAAACATGTAAAAAGGATCAAAACATGGGTTTAAGAGCCTAAATTAATTGTCAAAATGGTAATTATCAATCGCCTGTATGGGGCTTCCCTCCCATGGGCTCCCACAGCCCGTGGATCTATCCTCTGCTGACTAGGAGCCAGGCTGCCGGGCCAGGCTACACATAAGCTGGCCCGGGATCATAAGCATCCCCCTCAAGTCTAGCCGAAGGAGGCACGCAGTCCGACTGACTGGACCCTGACTCTGGCCTGAGCCTGGCGCACCAGAGTGGTCAAGTTTTGTGGTCAGCCGTCATGATCGGCCCTGCATGAACGACTCGTCCATTAGGTAACCTGTCTCTTTGAAAACCCTTTCGCGAAATCATTGTGTATCTTATCTTTAATTGCCGCCTTAATGACCCAGGACTCGCATCCCCAAGCCATTTGTGCCTGTGTGACGAGGGATATGCTGTCCCTCTTCGCGAATGTTCGACCCGCACGTGTGATTTGCCATCTCGAGAACTATCCGAGCTTGATCAGACAGTTCCGGCACGGTCCCGCGTTTCTCCCAGCTCGCCATCGGACGATTGGTGTCCTTCTTCTGACCCTATAAATAGGCTTTTCACCCCGTCGTTCTTACCATTGCATCTTAACCTCGACACCATTCTCCCGCCGCTTTGAGCTCTGCTAGGGTTTCGGCGAGTCTTTCCCCTCTGTCTTTCTTCTTCAGCGACTCCTTCCTCCGGTTAGTTTCTTCGCTCCTTATCTCATGGATTCTCCTTCTTCATCCTCCTCCCCTGCCCTACCTTGGTACTCGATCATGGTTACCGACCTTACCGCCCATGACCTGGAGCAACTTCTGTTAGACTTCTTAATCCCCTCCGACCATCAAATGCGCCTGCCCAAATCAACCGATCGGCCCAACTCTGCTCCATCGGGCTATTTCACTTTGTCTAGAGACCATCTGCAGGTCGGTCTCCGATTTCTTATCCATCCTTTCATCTCCTCTATCTACGAATACTTCCATATCCCTTTACCCCAACTGGCCCCGAACGCTATACGTCTGATGTGTGGCTCGGCCATTATCTTTACCTTGTATAAAATTCCCTTACAGCCTGAGCACTTCCATTACTTCTTCTACCCTAAACAACAAGAGTCGAGCGACTTCTTCTTCCAAACCCGAGATAAAGCCTCTTTTCTCCTGAAGCTTCCCTCTTCCAATAAAGGATAGAAACAGCGTTACTTTTTCATTAAGCCCACCTCGGCCCCGAGCTGGCCCACAGCTTGGGTCGAGGAGCTTCCTTCCTCCGCCCCCTTCCCAAAAACTATCACACTTCCGCAGCCTATCAGTTGGTCACAGCCGAGCTAGAAGGTAAGCACTTCCATAGAGTGCATTTGCTGAGGGAGGAGATTCTTTCCGCCTTCGGTCTCAGCCCCATGCCGACTCCCCCGTTGTCCATAGTCGGTAAGTGTTACGACATCTCCCTTGAACACTCTTTAACTCTGACTGAGCTCATGTTACTCTTGTAGTTCCCACGATGTTGTCCGCATCCCTAAAGGAAGGCTTCAGACTGGACGAGGCCGAGCTGCAAACCCGGATTGCTGCCGTGCTGGCAACAAGGGGAGGTGCCTCGGCGGAGGGTGTCTTGGCGAACCCGACTTCGACCGTCCCGGAGTCAGCGCCCACTGCTTTTGAGACGGCGCCGCCGACAGCTACCCAGCAACCTACTCCTTCCAAACGCCGACAAACATCTTCCCCTGCAGGGGGCTCATCCCATCCTTCTTCCAGCAAACGCTTAGAGAAGAAGAAGAAGAAAAAGAAGAAAACGACCCCCGACTCGGGAACTCCCCTACCTCCACCGCCATTGTTCCCGTTGCTGCCCCTCTTGCCGATCCTCCCGCAATTATGCCTGTGGCCAACCCCGTTGTCGATTCCCCTGCAATTATGCCTGCGACCGACCCCTCCGTCTCCTCTGATGCCCCTGATCGGCCACTGCCCAAGGGGTCGAGAACCCCTTCCACTGGGGGGGCAAGTCGACCGTTTGATGATGCACCTTCTGGTGCCACCCGGTCCGATTGCCATCTGAAGATGCCGCCGGGCGAGCTACCCGACCAACACCAAGATATCTATATGTATGGGTCGGTGGCCGACCGTTATGCACAAGGACTCGAGGAGTCCTACTTTCGAGGGTCTCACAGTAATGCCGACGCCTTCTTCCTCAAAGTCACTCAGGTATGCATGGGCTTAATCTTGTACCCCATTGAGTATTCTATTTCCTGCCCTCAAGGTTGGTGCCTGTTTCGCAGTTCCTGGGATCCTGCCATGGCTTTTCTATGGCGCTCCTGACCCATGCCTCGGCCCGGGAAGAGGCCGAGAGGAAAGTGGAACGTTTGGAGACTCAACAGAAGCATACTCAGCTCGTCTTTGACGAACCCATTCTGAACAACTTGCGAGCCGAGGTCCAGGCCCTACAGGGCCGACTGGCTCGTTCTGAAGGGCAGCTAGAAGTCGTTCGTAGCCAGGTTGAGACGGCGAACCAGGCTGCATCCCAAACGAACGTCAGGATCTCCGCCCTGAAGCATAACGAGCGGAAGGCTTGGGCTCTTCAGGCGAAGACCCAGGATAAACTGACCCAAGCGGAGGCTCAGTTACACGCGGCGTCCGACAACGCTGATTCCCTCAAGGCCCAACTGGAAGGTAAGGACGCAGAGGCCTCGGCTCAGGCAAAGAGGGTAGTCGAATTGTCTGCCGAACGCTCCTCCAAAGACCAGTCATTGCAAGACCAAAAGGAGGAGCTCGAACGGCTGATGAAAGAGAAGGTTGAGTGGGAGGCAGCTCGGGCAGAGCTGGTGGAGTTGCTCTCTTATAAGGAGGCGGAGGTTGATCGATTGGAAGCCCATAGGCTCCAGTATATCAACTCCAAGGCCCATTCTGATCAGATTTCTGAGCGTTTTCGAGCCATGTTGATGCATCAAGCACTCAGTACGCTCCGACAACTTAAACAAGGTGGGTACCTATCCCCCGACATGGCTCCCACAACCATCCAGCTTCAGGACATGTCCAAGGACCTGCCCGACATAACCAGCCAACCTTTCAAGTGAGGGTCGGGCCCCTGTTTTTATTCTTTCTTTGCGCGCAGAGGTGGTTGGTCCTCTGATTTTGTAACACTTTGGCCTTTTGAATGCAATCTTTCCTTTATGCTCAAACTTTTTGTGACTGCTCCTACTTCTGCATATTGATGATTATGAGTGAGAGCCACTTGGGTGAGAGGTCGAACGATTGACTCGGTTTCTGCGAGCCACTGAACCATACGATGGAGCACCCAAAAACCTCTAAGTGTCCACCACTCGGGCGAGGATATACTCAGGCTATTGGAGCTCACGGGTGCCTGCGTGGAACACTCGGATGTTATAACTTCAGACTATAAGCTCTTCGGGCCAACTAATTGGGAGCTAGGCAACTGGTTAAGGAAATCTTATAGGCGCATTTACCGAGGAGCCCTTTGATTGGCTAATGCTTGAGGAGCGTGGGTCACCACGCATCTGACTGGAACCTGAATTAAGGGAGTTGCGAGAGCTTGCTCGTTTGTGAAGATTTGGCCACTTGGTCGAATCAGGCCCGGGGAGCGTGGGCCGCCACGCGTCCGACCGGGACCCGAACCAAGGTCTTTGCAGGAGCTTGCCTGTCTGTGAAGATTTGGCCACATGGTCGAATCAGGCCCGGGGAGCGTGAGCCGCCACCAGTGGTGTAGCCAGAAATTTTAACAAGAGGGGGTGAATTCAATAAATTAATAAAAATAATACAATACAAAAAATGTATAATAAAAGTCATATATTAGCTTCATATGTTTTTACAATATCACTCTTCGAGATTTCATACTTTGAAAATGCTGAATAATAGCTTCATTATCAACGGTATCAAACACATCTCACTCAATATATGGTATCAAACAATCATTTACCATATCATCTCCTAACCGATTTCGAAGTGATGTTTTGATTATTTTCATTGCTGAAAACACTCTTTCTACAGTTGCAGTTGCAATAGGTAATAACAATGCTAATTTCAAAGGTAAATATACCAAAGGATACAGATGATGTTTCTTCAATTGAACCATCCTTTTAGAAAGCTGGCTAATCCCCACAATCTCAGAAAATTGATTGCTACTCCGCATATCAAAAATAAATTTATCAAGTTGATGCTCAAGATGCATTAACTCTATCGGGGAAAATCTGATGGATAAAACTCAGCAAACTGAAGCAATTTTCTTTAATCATAAGCAGAGAATGAATTTGATGGATCAAGACAAGTCATACATAACAACAATTTTGTGTTCACCTCGTTAAACCGACTGTTCAACTCTTGAAGTTGCAAATCTATCACTTCATAAAATGTTTTAACGCGGTAATAGTGAAGATTTGTCCTTCCTTCAATATTTCATCGTGATCTCCCATGGGAAACGAATAAGTCTTCCATATGCGGGGTGACTATCTCATATTTAACACAAAATAAAGAAACTTCATTCAGTAACAAATCCCAACCATCATCTCTCATGGTTTGCAGTTGATGTTTGCTTGATCTTACAAGAATCATGGCATTTACAATGTCTTGATCTTTTCTTTGTAAAGCTTGTGATAAATTATTTGTGATTCCCAAGATATTCTTCATTAAGTGCATCTGAAATATAAACTCATATTTTCCAATCAATTCCAACAGATTATTTGCTTGTGCCCTTTGCTTGTGATCTTTTCCCTCCTCTTCAACAAATAAAAGGACATCAATAATTGAAGGATACAAGCATATCAAACTCAACAATGTATTATAATGTGAACCCCAACGTGTACTCCCAGCTCTTTTTAATATCTTCTCTTGATTCATACCTTGTCCAGTAAAGATATCACCATTATAAATTCCTTTAATAACTTTTTCAAATTGTTTCTCACGAAGTATGTCTCTTCTCTTGCATGACGCTCCAACAATATTGTTTAATTGTGCAACAATGTCAAAAAAAAATAGAAATTTTCATGTGATTTTCAGCAACAACTACAAGTGTAAGCTGCAGTTGATGAGCAAAACAATGAACATAATAAGCAGACTTATTCTGCATCATAATTAAGCTTTTTAAGCCATTGAATTCTCCTCTCATATTGCTAGCTCCATCATATCCTTGCCCTCGCAAATTAGATATAGATAATCCAAGTTGGCACAACAAAGAATCAATAGCAGTCTTAAGTGATAAGGCAGTAGTGTCGCTTACATGTACAATGCCTAGAAAGCGTTCAACAATATTTCCCCTTTCATCTACAAACCGTAAAACAACTATCATTTGTTCTTTAACAGATATATTACGAGCTTCATCAACCAATATAGTAAATAATTCATTACCAAGATCTCCAAGAATAGAATTAGTAGTTAAATAGGCAATAGATCTGATAATATCTTATTGAATATCAGGCGATGTCAATTTGAGGTTTGAGGGAGCATTGTCCAGTATAACTCTGTTGATATCCTCATTATGGTCAGCAAGAAATTTTAATAGTTCAAGAAAATTACCCTGATTGAGTGAGTTTGTTGATTTATCATGACCACGAAATGCTAATCATTGACGCACAAGGAATCTTATGCAATCAATTGATGCTGTCAAACGAACACGATAATCGGCAGCTACCTGACTAGATTGATTGACCAAACAAGTTTCAATATGTTGTTTTTGATTCATCAAGTCATAAGCTGTCATCATACACCTATTGTGAATACTGCTCTGATTTCCAACATGTTCATGAAAATTTTCTTTCTTTCTCCAATTTTTAAATCCCTCAGTAACAAAAGAATCTCCACCATTTTGACCACCATGATCCGCTTTGAATAAATAACAATAAAGACAAAAAGCTGCGTCTTTTGCAATGCTATATTCTAGCCAATTAGGATGAAGACTAAACCATATAGCTTGAAATCTTCGTTTCTCCTTTGAACAAGAACGCCAAGGAAATTCATAATTCTTAGGCTGAAACGGACCTTTTTGCAAATAGTAACGTCGAACAATCTCTCTTTCATTAACATTATACTCAAGGATATGCTTTCTTAGACCAAGATCACTAGGATACTCATTTGAGTCATCATTAGGAGGAGGTGGTGGAGGAGGCGGAGGAGGAGGTGGTGGAGGAGGAGATGATTTGTTTGAAGTAGGTTCGTTACGTATTTTCTTAAAATACCTCAACATTGTTATTTCACCTAATTGATCATCAACATAATATTTTAGAAACATAATCACCTAATTTAATGATTACCATTTTCCAACAATTCATATTAAAAACAAATAACAAACGAAATTGATAAAACTAACTTGAGAGTAAATGATCCTTTATTTTTCACATATATTGATAGACATATTAAGTCAAATCAAATATCAAATTTGATTGTCAATAAAATTAATCATATTAATATAGCAAATCAAACATCAAATGAACAGAAACCTCAATAAATAAGTAAGAAATAAGTAAGAAAATGATTCGATCACTAGGATACTTAAATCAGTAATGGAAAGAAATAAGTAAGAAAATTTTACCTCGATAAAAAAACATTTGTTGTGGAGCGCCGATGAAGCGATGACGATAGCCTTAGTTGTAGCGACCCGCCTTCTTCTACCTTAGACGGATCGTTACTTTCCTCTACTTCTCAACTTTTATACATGACTAAAAGTAAAATGCGGAAATCTTTTTTTTCCTTTTAAATTCTTCTAACAATTATATTCTAACTTAAGTAATCATGCATGTTACCATATCACACTTTCCTTCTCAAAACTCGTAGTTGATACTTATTGAAACAAGCCTCACCCAACTCAAACTGCCCGTACCAGTCGACTGGTGACGTAGCAGTCGACTGGTACGCCTGTAATCAGTTTTACAGGTTTTCGGCTCTTGCTTCTTAAGTCCACCATTCATTCAGTTTCGAGCCATATCAAACTACGACACCATTTCTATACTCTATGTCAGTTTCCTAAACAATTTAGCCAATCAAACGAATCCATAAACTTGAATTTAGGACTTTTATGGAAGAAAATAAACTAAACAAGTTTATATAAACTTTAACAATAGAGTTTGTACCAATCTTGACTCCTATGCATTCATAACACCAAATACATGTTCTACGACCTTGCTAAAGCATTATGAAATGTGATTGCAACTTTTCTAAACATTTTTAAGCAATAAAAACTTGATTCAAAGGGAAATTGATACTATCTTGGCACAAACACCTTTTTCTCTAACAAAGTATCAATATCTCTAACTACTTACACTTCTACTCATCCAATGCAATCATAAGGATATGTATGCTAAATGAAATGACATGGAATCTTTACTCTAAGAAATTGAGCATGTAAAACTATCCAAAACTCAAATACTCTATAATCTCCATAAGCAAGAACTTGAAATTTGAATAAACTTAAACATTGCAATTCAAATAACTAAATTGTCTCGTCTCAAAGATCTCTCCATAATCAGCCACCACACACACTCTACTCAGCACCGCCTCGTCGTCTTCCTTCAGAATTGCTTGCCTTTACCTTTATCTGCAATAAGAGGAAATGCATCTATAAGCAAAAAGCTTAGTAAGTACTATCTAGCTCACAAAAACTCGAAATATGCAAACATGCTTCTAGATCAAACTGAACATCATATGAGATACTAATATGCTTGAAAGAAAAAAACTAAGAACATGTATAGCTCAAAACATGCATACTCAAGCAATAATAAGTCTCAATTTACTTTTCTTGGCTCAACTTGAAACTTTAGCTATTCTTTAACTTTTGAAAACTTTCTGAAACTTTAGAAACTTTGCTAAAGCATATACTTAAAAATAATAATCACTTGGATCCACTGAAGACGTAAGTACCATCTGATGCGCGTTCCCTAAAAGGTTGGGGTAGCGAGCCACCAATCCTAATAGAGCAGACCTTGGTCTACCAGGGCCAAGACCTTGGAATTGGACACCTGGATTTCTTTAACGACGCCCTTGGACGCCGGGTACTGGTCTTAGAAAATAAAATAGCTTTTCTTTCTTTTCTTTCTTATCTGTAAATGCCTTGGCATTTTCTGGAGCACCTTGCGTGCTAAAATCCCTAAGTCTTGACTTTTCGGGATTTCTTAAGGCCTTGGCCTTTTCTTTTCTTATCTTTATCTTCTCTTTTCTTTTCTCATAGCTTTTCTTGGTCCCTAATCTCATATAGGGCACTCAATAAAATATATAAGCATATAATGAACTAAGATCACATGCAAAAATCTTAACAAGAAGTAAATATCACTTTTAAAAACTTTTAAAGGAAATTCTCGCGGAAAAACCGCCTCTTACTGCAGGTGAGCAGTACTTACATTGATATCTTGGACTTACAACCAAGATTAATGTCTAGAGCTCGGAAGAAACTTGAGATCTCGACGAATTCTTCGCGCCTACGCGTTCCTCTCGTCGCGGGGATCCCGAATATAGGAATATCTCTTGGAAGAAAGCCTTGGCCGGCCCTCTAGGCTTGGTGTGGCGTGCGCACAAGAGAGGAGAGGGAGAGGGGTCGGCGCAAGGGTGTTGGCCGAAAGGGTTTGAGAGAAATCCAACTTCTCTCTTTAAATTTCTATTTATACTTATGGGGCGGATTAACCTAACTACACCTTAAATATAGGTCTCTCCTTCCTTTGCTGTGCTTGATACCCTAGCCCAGCTGGTCGCGCGCTCTTGGTCTCGTGGTGGTCGCGGGTTCGAACTCCGGCTGCCCTTAAGTGGTTTTTCCTTTTTTTTTTTTTTTTTCTTTTTTTTTCCAAAATACTAAACGGACTCGGAAAATTCCATAAAAATATTCTAAAAATCCTAAAAATATCTAGAATATTTCTAAACCATTTCTAACTACTTCAAGGACTTTATGAACTAAAAATGGAAATTTTGGGGCGTTACAATCCCCCATACCTTATGAAAAGTTCGTCCTCGAACTTAGAATAATTCTGGATATCTCTCTCTCATGCTGTCCTCACGTTCCCAAGTAGCCTCTTCATGCTTTTGATTCTGCCAGATGACCTTCACTAGTGGCACTTCTTTGTTTCTTAATCTCTTAACTGCTTTGTCCACTATCTGTGTCGGTCTGCTCTCATAACTAAGATCTTCTTGGATCTGTACTGACTGAGGCTGAATCACTTGGCTAGGGTCGTGAATACACTTCTTCAGCATAGAGACATGAAAGGTACTGTGGATAGCTGACATATCCTCTGGTAGGTCCAGCTCATATGCTACCTTACCAACCCTCTTTATGATCTTGTAGGGTCCTATGTAGCGAGGACTTAGCTTGCCCTTCTTGCCAAATCTCACCACTCCCTTCATGGGAGCGACCTTGAGAAATACTGAATCTCCAACTTGGAATTCAAGTGGCCTACGGCGTGTGTCAGCATAACTTTTCTGTCTACTCTGGGCAGTCTCAATCCTCTGGCGGATCGTCTGGATAGCCTGAGCGGTCTCATCTATAAGCTCAGTCTGGCTGCCTAATCCTGACTCCATCTCTTTCTTCTCACCAGCTTCTTGCCAACATATGGGTGATCTACATTTCCTGCCATATAATGCCTCATAAGGTGCCATCCTGATGGTGGCCTGATAGCTATTGTTGTAGGCAAACTCAGCTAAGCACAGAAATTTGCACCAACTACCTTTAAAGTCCAATGCACAAGCCCTGAGCATGTCTTCTAAAATCTGATTTACTCTCTCTGTTTGTCCATCTGTCTGGGGATGGAAAGCTGTGCTGAACTGAAGTCTGGTGCCTAGGGCGTCCTGAACACACTTCCAAAAATGGGAGGTGAATCGCCCATCTCTGTCAGACACGATCGACTTCGGAACTCCGTGAAGCCTGATTACTTCTCTCACGTACAGCTGTGCTAACTGCTCTACCGAATGCGATAACTTGATGGCTAGGAAGTGGGCAGACTTGGTCAATCTGTCCACTATCACCCAAATTGCATCATGTCCATGGGTGGTTCTTGGAAGACCTGTGATAAAGTCCATGGATATTTCTTCCCACTTCCACTCTGGAATGGGAAGAGGCTGCAGAACTCCTCCTGGTCTCTGGTGCTCGCTTTGACCCTCTGGCAGGTCAAGCAGGTACTGATATATCTGGCCACGTCTCGCTTGAGTCCAGACCACCAGAACCTTTGTCTTAAATCTTGGTACATCTTGGTAGAACCAGGATGCATAGAGTACGGGGTACTGTGGGCTTCTTCTAAAATATTCTTTCTTAGTTCCTCATCATTGGGGACGCAAAGGCGGTCTCCAAAATAGAGGATGCCACTATCTGATACTCGAAACTCTGAATTTTCTGCCTCTTGGATCCCCTGCTTGATCTTCTGGATTTCTGGGTCTTGACTTTGCTTTCTTTGTATATCCACAAGCAGGGTTGACTCTAGAGTCAATGCAGAAAGTTGCCCAATTATTACCTCGACTCCAAAATCCTTTATTTCTTTCTGAAGTGGTAGAGACAGTGATGAAAGGGACATCAGTGCTGCACAGGATTTTCTGCTCAGTGCATCTGCCACTTTATTAGCTTTACCTGGGTGGTAGAGGATTTCACAGTCATAATCTTTGACCAACTCTAGCCACCTGCGCTGCCTCATATTCAGGTCCTTCTGAGTGAAGAAGTACTTCAAACTCTGATGGTCTGTGAAGATCCTGCACTGCACTCCATACAGGTAGTGTCTCCAAAGCTTCAGTGCAAAAACCACAGCTGCTAGCTCAAGGTCGTGGGTAGGGTAATTCTTCTCATAGTCCTTGAGCTGTCTGGAGGCATATGCTATTACTTTACCATCTTGCATGAGGACAGCTCCAAGGCCCATCTTGGATGCATCACTGTAGATGTCAAAGGCCTTGTCACTCTCTGGAACAGTCAGGATGGGAGCACTGGTCAGTCTCTTCTTCAGCTCTAGAAAACTGTGCTCGCATTTATCTGACCATTCAAACTTCTTGTTCTTTCTGGTCAAGGCTGTGAGTGGAGAGGCTATCCTGGAAAAGTCCTCCACAAATTTTCTGTAATATCCTGCCAGGCCTAAGAAGCTTCTGATCTCACTGGCATTCTTGGGTCTACACCAGTTGCTGACTGCTTCTATCTTGGCTGGATCAACTTGAATGCCTTCTTTGGATACAATGTGACCTAGGAAGGTCACCTGATCTAGCCAAAACTCACACTTTGAGAATTTTGCATAGAGCTTCTCCTGCTGAAGGATCTGCAGCACTATCCTCAAGTGTGTAGCATGGTCCTCTGGAGTCTGTGAGTATATGAGAATATCATCAATAAATACAATGACGAATTTATCGAGATACTCCCTGAAGATGTGGTTCATCAGCTCCATGAAGACTGCTGGAGCATTGGTTACTCCAAAAGGCATTACTACAAATTCGTAGTGGCCGTATCTTGTCCTGAAGGCCGTCCTGGGGATGTCACTTTCTTTAACCTTTAGCTGATGATACCCAGAACGCAGGTCTATCTTCGAGAACACTGTAGCCCCTTTGAGTTGATCAAATAAATCATCTATTCTAGGAAGGGGGTACTTGTTCTTGATGGTCACCTTGTTCAGAGCTCTGTAGTCTATGCACAGACGCATAGACCCATCCTTCTTCTTGACGAAAAGTACAGGAGCTCCCCAGGGTGAATGACTCGGGCGAATGAAGCCCTTGTCTAGTAGCTCCTGGAGTTGCTCTTGTAATTCCTTCAACTCTGCTGGAGACATACGATATGGGGCCTTCGAGACCGGACCGGTACCGGGCACTAGCTCGATCTCGAATTCCACTTCTCGGTTGGGAGGTAGTCCAGGTAATTCTTCTGGGAACACTTCTGGATATTCGCAGACTACCCGTACATCCTCCTGCTTGAGTTCTTCCTTTGCTTCTGATTCCACTATGTGTGCAAGAAAACCAGCACACCCTTGCTCTAGCATCTGGTGGGCTGCCAAGGCTGAGAGAAATTTCTGAGTCTTCCTCCTTGGGCTCCTTGAAACTCGAATGGTGGTTCTCCTTCTGGGCTGAAAACCACCTTCCTTCTACGGCAGTCCACTGAAGCGCTGTACTTACTGAGGAAATCCATGCCCAGTATGATGTCGAAGTCCTGCATCGCAAGGACTATCAGATCGACATATAGCTCTCGGTCTGAAATCTTGATTGGCACAGCCCGGAGCCTCTGGGTGGACTCCATGATTTCCCCTGAAGGGAGAGTTGTCAGGAATCTAGACTCCCAACTCTCTGTAGGCACCTGTAACTTACTAGCAAAAGGTACTGATACGAAAGAATGGGTCGCCCCAGTGTCAAACAGTGTAGTAGCTAAATGCTGAAAAATAACTATTTGACCTGTTACGACCGTGGAGGCGCTGGCAGCTTCTTCCTTCGTGAGGGAAAAGACTCTGGCATTGGTTGGAACTGGTGCTGCTTCCAACCCTCCTTGACTGATCTGAGGTCCCTCCAGTATAGTAGGCATGTAATGTAACTGAGGCTGGCCTCCATACTGTACGGACTGCTGAGGAAGTACCTTGAACTTGTTTGGGCAGTCTTTGGATCTGTGTCCCTCTTGTCCACATGAATAGCATCCAGTTACACCCAAAGGCATGCTCCTGGATGGTTCCTCCCACACTTAGGACAAGGTGGATACCTAGCTTGCTTATTCTCTGGTTTTCCTTTCTGGCTGCCAGGCCACTGCTTCCTTTTGTGGTTCTTGTTCTTCCAGTTCTGGCTATTTGGCTGAGGCTTCTGGCCTCCTATTGTCTTGTTCTCAATCAGGACTGGCTTCTGCTGTGCTTGCTGTGCCTTGATGCTATTCAGGTAGTGCTCTGAGATTAGAGCACTACTGACCAACTCCTCGCTGGTCTGGGGTCGTTGCATCCCGCTGTTCACGTTGAGTGCTATCTCAGGGTTCAGCATGCGGAGCATCAGTCTGACTCGCTCCTTCTCTGTGCTGACTAGCTCTGGGCAGAGGCGAGCTAGTCTGTTGAACTTTGCGACTGCTTCTCCCACTGGTAGGCTACCCTGTCTGAACTCCATGAAGTCCTCGAAGTGCTTGTTGGTAACCTTCATGTGGAAAAATTCCTCATAGAACTCGTGCTCAAAATCTGCCCAGCTCATCTGGTTGACTATCTTCTTACTCTTGACTCGCTCCCACCACATACGAGCATCTCCAGTTAGGCAGAAGGAGGCACATTTGACCTTCTCAACCTCTGGCCAGTCAAGAAGCTCCATCGTGCTCTCTAAAGTCTTGAACCAAGCCTGGGCATCCCAGGGCTCAGTCGTGCCTGAGAAGCTTTCTGGTTTCAGCCTCTGCCACTGGACGAGGTATGCTTCTTGTCTTCGGTTCACGGCAGGGGTCTCCTGTGTGACGGGTGGAACTTCAGTCACCACTGGAGTTCCCACTCCTGCTGTGGGTGGTGTAGGNGGTGGCGAATTCACATCAAAAGAATTTGAAAAATTCTGCAAAAATCATGGCATCTGGAGCCTTTAACTGCACCTTACTCCCCTCAACAAAATGGAGTTGCTGAAAGGAAGAACCGAACTATTCTTGACATGGTTCGAAGTATGCTAAAAACGAAAGAAGTGCCTAAAGAACTTTGGGGCCGAAGCGGTAAACTGTGCTGTTTATTTGCTAAATAGATGTCCTGCAGGGAATCTAGAAGGAGTTACACCTCAAGAAGCATGGACCGGATACAAGCCTTGTGTATCTCATTTGAAGATCTTCGGGTGTATTGCCTATGCACACATTCCGGATCAACGAAGAACGAAGCTTGATGATAAAAGCTTACCTTGCATTTTCATTGGCTATGATGCAAGATCGAAGGCTTACAGACTCTATAATCCAGTGAACAAAAGGATTATCATAAGTAGAGATGTTGAATTTCAAGAAGATGGCGTTTGGAATTGGAGCACTAATATGGTGATGATTCAAGAAGAAGAGCAAGTGAAGGAGAAAGAACCAACTCCACCACCGTTGCCTACCTCTTCATCATCTTCGGATGAAGAAGATCCTCCTCCGCAAAAGACAAGGAGTCTTCGAGAATTATATGAGGTGACAACTCCACTTAATCTCATTTGTCTTTATGCTAATGAAGAGATTGTGTCTTTTGAAGAAGCTATTAAAGATAGCAAATGGAAGAAAGCCATGGATGAAGAGATGAAGGCAATTGAAAAGAATGAAACTTGGCATCTTACTACTTTGCCTGATGGCCACAAACCCATTGGTGTGAAGTGGGTTTATAAAGTGAAGAAAAATGCTCAAGGAGAAATAGAAAAGTACAAAGCGCGACTTGTGGCAAAAGGCTACAAACAAAAGGCCGGCATTGACTATGAAGAAGTATTTGCTCCCGTTGCCCGAATGGAAACTATAAGGTTGATAATCTCCTTAGCCGCTCAACTAAAGTGGAAAATATTTCAACTTGATGTCAAATCGGCGTTTCTTAATGGCTACCTAGAAGAAGAAGTCTATGTTGAACAACCGGCTGGCTATATCAAGAGGGGGCAAGAAAGAAAGGTGTTGAAGTTGAAAAAAGCTCTCTATGGCTTGAAGCAAGCACCGAGAGCATGGAATTCAAGAATTGATGCATACTTTAAAGAAAATGGCTTTATGCAATGCCCTTATGAGCATGCTCTTTATGTAAGAGCAGATAATGGTAACATCTTATTGGTATCATTATATGTAGATGATCTTATTTTGACAGGAAATTCACCTCAAATGATAAAACCGTTTAAGGAAGCTATGGCAAAAGCGTTTGATATGACCGATATGGGACTTATGTCCTACTTTCTCGGCTTGGAGGTGAAACAAGGAGTTGATGGAATATTTATGACTCAAGAACAATATGCCAAAGAGGTTCTCAAAAGATTTAGAATGGATGATTGCAATCCAATTAACACACCAGTGGACTGTGGAACAAAGCTATCCAAGGGTGACGAAGGAAAGACAGTTGATCCCACACTTTTCAAAAGCTTGGTAGGAAGTTTGCGGTACTTAACTTGTACTCGACCGGATATACTATATGGAGTTGGTCTTGTGAGTAGGTTCATGGAGGAGCCTAAAGAGACTCATTGGAAAGCGGCCAAGCGAATCCTTCGTTATGTTCGAGGTACTCTAAATCACGGATTATTTTATTCTCACTCTAACAATTCTCAACTTATTGGATATTCGGATAGTGATTGGGGTGGAGACTGTGATGACCGGAGAAGCACTTCTGGCTTTGCATTTTTCGTTGGAGATACGGCATTTTCTTGGATGTCAAAAAAACAACCTATTGTTACTCTTTCCACTTGTGAAGCAGAGTACGTTGCGGCATCCTCATGTGTTAGTCATGCTATATGGCTAAGAAGTTTGCTAAAGGAGATAAAATTTGAACAAAATGAAGCAACTCAAATTTGCATTGATAACAAATCAGCAATTGCATTGGGGAAGAATCCAGTATATCATCAAAGAAGCAAGCATATTGATGTTCGCTTTCATTCTATTCGCGAACATGTGAAGAACAAAGATGTGGAGCTAGTCTATGTGAAAACTAAAGATCAAGTTGCTGACATCTTTACGAAGCCGCTGAAGTTTGAAGATTTTATTAAGATGCGGAATTTACTTGGAGTCACAAAATTAAGTTTAAGAGGGGGTGTTGAAAAATAAACTTAATTATTTATTTGTGGATAAAAATGAGGTGATGATATGATTGAGTTGAAAATTTAATTATTTATTTTGATAAGATAATAATTAGTAGAGATAAAATATATCAGATCTGGTCTAGATTCAATGTATTTGGGGATAATACTTATTCAATAAAGCCTATAAATATGTAATGCTTCTAAGAGATTTTCAATGTGAAAAAATTATTTTGAGTAGTCTACCATCTTGTTTGCCTTCTTCTACAGAGTTTTTTTTCTTTCTCATTTTCCAACAATTTTTCCCTTCTTATTTCCAACAGCGCCGCCACCGCCGCCGCCGCCACTAGCAGTTGAAGATTGGAGTATAAAAATATCTTCAATATTCGTTCATTATTTTTGTCGTTTTGTTGGAGGTTTTACTTAAAAAAACATGCCAGACAAAATAAGTCCATTGAATTTACCGTTAAATTAAATTAACTATAAATTACTTTAAAATCCTCAATGATAATTTAAATTTTATTATCAATTCCCATATCAAAACAATTTGTTCTTTTCAGAAAAAATTTATTCTCACTCTTAACTAAATATATATGTTAGTAATTTACCTAATCATCATCTTTTTTCGATAAAAAAATTTAAAATAAAGTATAATTCCTCTTAAATTCAGCATCATTTTAAATAAAATCTAATATATTTTCTATCAAATTAAGTATAACTTTTTTCTACCTGATTAATCGATCGAGAGTTCATACCAATCAACTAGCCCAATCGATTAGTATGAACTCTCAATCAATTGGTCAAGTGAAAAAAAATCGTATTTGATCCTGTCGCCGAGCGGAGTGGGGCCGCAACCGGATGACGGTGTAGAGATGAATGGCGTGAATGCTGACTGGATGCCCTCGCTCAGAATGACAGCGAGTGGGGGGTGTCCTCCGACCGGACGTAAGTAGGTGTCGCCTGGTGAACCGCCGACCGAATGGAAGTAGACCTGCTGGGGAAGATGACCATTAGCAACCTAGCCGGGAAACGTCCCGGCAAGGCACTCCGACGGTCAAGTCAGTACTCCGATGAACAGGAAAAATAATGGAGCACTGTAGATGAGGGGCTTCGCGCGTACCTGATAATGAGGAGGGGAGGGGCTTATATAGCCGGGGAAAAGGACCAAGTCTGATCTGTGTCAGGATTCTCTGACGGGGTCAGGGAATCTTACATGATTATGTCGATTTGTAGCCAACATTCCTTGTCGCATACTGTTCGTCTTATGTGAGGACAAAGACCGGTTTCTGTACGCTTCCGACCGGCGCCGCCTGGCACCAACGGCGTGACAGGGCGGCATGCCAGGGAGTGTCAGTTCACACGAGTGGTGACAGCCTGTTATCTGCAGCTGGTGCAGATATATTTTGTCGCTATCCCCGGGTGGTTTCGGGAGAGAGTGCCCAAGTGGGCGCCGGACGGGTATGTCCGGATGGATGTCGAGTGTGGACATGAAGGACTGCCGGGCGGAGGCGCCCGGATAAACGAGACGTGTAAGCCCTAATGTGGTTGGGCGGAAGCACTCACTAGGCGTGTAAGCCTAGCTGTGGCCGGGCGGATTCACCCGGATGAATTAGGCGTGTAGGTCTTAATGTGGTTGGGCGGAAGTACCCTGATAAACGAGGTATAATAACCTTATGATGGCAGGTCGGGATTGATCGGCCGGATGAACCGCTACATTTATTCTGACCGGCCGCCTTGAGTCCGACCGGCCGACAAAGACCCTGGGACCGGCTAGGGTGTTTGTCAAGCTGGCTACCCGTACAATGACGTGGACCCTGAAGTTGGCCAGGCCGTTTGCCACGTTGGCTGTCCGTACGGTGCCAAAGATAGGGCAGGATCAGTATTAATTTGATAGAAAATATATTAGATTCTTTTTAAATTGTGCTGAATTTAGGAGAAAATATATTTTCTTTTAGACTTATTCTACCTATAAAAAATGAAGGTTTATGTTCCCTCGCGACAAACTCAGTTGATCGATTACCGATCGATTCTCAATCGATCAGAGTTGTCCAATCGATCAGGCGCTTCAATCGATCGGGCGCTTCAATCGATCGGCTGAATTTGTTGCGAGGGAACAAAAGCTCTCATTTTTTATAGGTAAAAAAAGTCTAAATGGAGATAAAATTCTTCCTAAATTCTATATCATTTAATTAAAATCTAACATATTTTCTATCAAATTGAGTACGACTCCTTTTCTGCCTAACCAATCAATTGGATTAGATTAAATCGATTGGTCAATTGATTCGACCTAATCAAATTGATGGGTATAAGCTCTCAATCAATTGGTCAAGTGAAAAAAGAGTCATATTCAATTTAATAGAAAATATATTAGATTCTAGTTAAATGATACTGAATTTAACAAAAATATATTTTATTTTAAATTTTTTATATCTAGAAAAGTTAAGAGATAATTAGTAAATCAGTATACATTAAAAAGTTAAAACAGAGTTGAAACTAAGAAAAATTTATATACAGAGAGTGAGAATAAAATTTTTCCGATGCGGGGATTGAAGAAGAAGTTAAATTTATTATTAGGGAGTTGAGGATAATTTCCTCTAAAATTAAATAATTTTTTTTGTTATTTCAAGTTTAAAAACTAAATTAAATCTAACTAAAATTAGTTGAGCTTAAATTGAATTGGTAATAGATATGATTAAAAAGAGAATTTTAAGAGAGAACTTAATTTATAAATTAGAGAAAATATTATATAATCATTTTTATGAATCAAAATTTTTAAAGAAAAGAAAACCAAAATCAATCCAAACTCTACAAATTCATTAAACCTAAAGAAATCGAATTAAAAGAATCAACCTAAATTCAATAATTAATAAGGAACGTTTTTTTTATAATCCATAGTATATTAAGATACTTAGAGACCAAACTATTTACGGTGGTGATCGATCTTCCCTGGTTAATTCGCTCAGTAACGATTTCCATAATCGAAAGTCTATAAAATCTATCCCGGCCCTAGTTGGATTTTGAATGTGCTACGTTATGCATGCATCAAATGTCTTATCGTGCATAAGTCCGACAGATACTTTTTCTTCTTCCTCCTCGTCCACTGTTGTCTTGTTCATAGGATGGACTGATATCTAGTACATGAAATATTATCATCATAAGATTTAGGAGTCAAATCTTGATAAAATTGTTGTCTTGTTCATAGGATGAATTGATAACTAGTGCATGAAATATTATCATCATGAGATTTAGGAGTCAAATCTTGAAAAAGTCAGGTGTCTGTCTTCCCTTATGTGCTAGTCAACTATCCAAGGTCGTGCGAATCACCTTTTTACCATCATTTTTAATATCCTCGCGAGAACATTGTTGTTGTTAGTATATAATAAAAAATAATTAATGTAAGGGTAGAATTTGTCTAGGGTAGAATTAATCATTTAAATTTATTATTACTTGTCTATATATATCACCTTTTCATATGTAAATCCTAAATTTTATAAATAAAATTATCTAGCCGTAGTTTTTTTCTTCTTTCTCTTGTCTCTTTCTCCTTATCATTGCATCGGATTTAGATTATATTTGTATTATTTTCATGGTATCAGAGCACGGTCCTGTCGAACCGAAAAATTTAAATTTGGAAGGATTGCAATACCATCATCGAGATTTATGATTTTCAAATGTCTGAAAATTGATCATTATGAGATTTCTGTGTCATGATTGGTTTAAAACTGCATTTGTAGAAAAATTATATTTTCCTAGGTTTTAATCGTTAGATCGCCCTGAAACTTTAAGAAAACGTTCCTCACACCCAGGGCTAGATTTTGAACCGTAGAGATCGGATTTAGAGTTCTTTAAATCCACCTTGAAAAATATGACTATTGATTGTTTTCTCATTGGAAATCCGATAGTTAATCACAACAATGGTTCTTTAAATTTAGAATATCCAACATGCAGCACAGTAGTTACTTCTACAGAGTCTGGAGGCACTCAATCATCCAATGCCACAATTGCAGCTCTTGCCGAACAGTTTCAAAAGTTTCTTGCATCTTATCCACATATCATGTCTACTTCTTCTCATAAAGGTTTGCCCTATAATGGTACCTCAGGTATACCTTTCACTATCTAGATCCTTGATTCTGGAGCTTCGTATCATATATCGCATAATGTCAATTCTTTTGTATCTATAAATTTTTTTCCTTCTGTGTCAGTTGATCCAAGGTAATCCAGATGGGGGTCGTAAGCCCGCCCGGTGTGATCAGGGGTAGTCCAGATGGAGGCAGGGGCCTGTCTGGGCGAGGGTCGTGGTAGGACCTGACTCCCGCAAACCCGAGACAAAGCAATAGGTCGGTTGGGTCGAGGTAGGGGCTGGTTGGCTGGACTAGTAAGCCAAATGATCAGTCTGGAAGCCTGAGGCGTGGCGAAGGCCAAGCTAGGTTCAATTCCGGGGGGGGCAAGGTTAAGAGGGATGTCGTGGTAACTTCGTTACTGCCCAGTCGACCAAGCAGTGACCGACCGACCGGCTCCTGGAGTATAGTCAGTTGGGACTATGCACCTGGTTGGATCAAGAGATACTTGTGCGGGTTGTGAGGATATTACCGAGTACCTCTTAAAGTACAAAGGATCCGGTGTATCTTGCTGTCAGACGGCAGGGCAACGTGGGCCCACTGAAGTGAAGCAATTTTGGAAGGTGGGCGGCCTTATCTCTAGGTTCACACTAGAGGACAATAAGGTTGCACTAGCTGCTGAATCGACAGGCAGTTATGAAAGGTGGGCGACCGTACAAGATCATCGGTCATGACCACAGATGGTACTCCCATGCCATTAATTGGTTCTCCCTACCTGACTCCTTAGACAAGCTTCCCTAACGTACTATCATCTCGCCCCACCCTAATACTAAGTTATGCAAGTTTCAATCAAGTCAGGCCCTTATCTAACCATTTCTAGTTTCTAGTCCTTAAAAATAAAAAAAAACTTTAAGTAAAATCACAATGAGGGGAAATTTCTGGATTTTCTAAGTTAGCAAGATTATTAATTAATTTTTCTAGTTTCTTTAATTTTAATTTTTAAAATCTCATTTTCTTGTCTTATTTTTGTTGATGCAATCGACCCAAGGTTGATCGGGTAGATCATGGTTTTGATGTGTGTGTCAATATGATTAAGTTAAGATTTCATGTTGGTCTAATATGTGTATGTGAGTGTACAGGTTTGCAGGATACACATAGACTTAGTTGAACGTCTTCGGGTCCGATGAAGGATGGTGTGAGGAGACAAGTCGTAAGCTTGTATGCATCCGAGGGACCGTGGACAAAGCAGGGAGATGAGCCGAGGGAAGCGAACTTCGAGGCATACGCGAAGGATGGCATGGGAGACAAGCCGAGGGCTTGCATGCATCCGAGGGACGAGAGCCTAAATCGAAGAAGGCTTGAAGGCAACAGGTCGAGGCTGCTGGAGCAGGAACGATGAGCCGAGGGAAGCGTACTTCGTGGCATACGCGATGGATGACATTGGGGAACGAGCCGCGGGCTTGCATGCATCCAAGGGACGAGAGCCAAAGTCGAAGAGGGCTTGAAGACAACAGGTCGAGGCTGCTGAATGAAGAGTCAGCTAAGTCGTGAGGATTCGAGTACTGAGAGAACTGTACTCGGGAAGGAAAATTCTAGGGTTCGAGTGCTGAGAGAATTGTACTCGGGAAGGGAAACCTTAGGTGGCAGTCGACTGGCGCAGTCAACTGGTGTCGACCAGAATGCGAATCGTCAGGCTGTGACATTCAAATTTGCGAGGACCAGTCGACTGCCCTAGGGTCAGTCGACTGGTAACAGTCAGACAGTATCGAGCATTATTTAAGAGGACTCGTTTTTTGCTGTTCTTGTTTGGCGAAACAAGCTTGGGTAAAGCCTGTTAGTAGCCTAAACGTACTCAGTGATTGTCCAAGGATTGTGGCGAGGTTTCTCCGCCCACAAGGAGGGACAAGAGCTAGCCGGAGGTGTTCCGGGGAATCATCCACCGAAGGATCAGGATCGTCCACCTTATAGACAGTCGTGGAGTAGGAGTTTCATCTCCGAACCACGTAAAGGTTGTGTTAGCATTGTTTAGTTTGTTTTTGTTAGTTTTCCGCTTGCGCTTGCTAACCCTTGTAGGAAGAAAATCGAAAAAGTAGTTGTTTATCCCCCTCTAGCTAAACAACAAGATCCCAACAAGTGGTTTCAGAGCGAGGTTCGCTCATCTACGGGCTAACCGCCGAGAGAGCAAAAAGCTAGAGGAAATGGCAATTGAGGAAAGATTAGGGGATGATATCAATGTTCCACCTCCCTACGACCGCGAGAGGTTCGAGTATTGGAGGATGCGTACAAAGACATGGTTCGGCATGGATTGGAATTTCATGATCGCGCTAGAAGAGTCATTTGAAGTTCCAAAAGATAAGCATGGGAAAAAGCTCCGACCAAGATATTGGACCAAGAAGCAACAAATCGAATCAAAGGCAAACGAAAAGGTAATTTCAATATTACTTAGGGTTTTGCCTAATGATGTGATTAATAGTGTAGGTGAGTACAAGTGCGCTCATGAGCTATGGAGCAAAGTAATTGCTCTACATGAGAATCCTACACAAGCTCAATTAGTAGAGGAGCCAAAAGAAATGAGCTCAATGGTCCAAGAAGAGGAGAAGGAAGAAGAAGATTCATCCATCTCCTCAGGTGAAGTGGCACAAGAAGTTGAAGAACCATCCACTTCGTCAAAGAGGGAAGAAGAGGTCTCCACTTCAAGGATTGACGGGGAGGAGAGACCATCCTCGATACCGGAGTAAGAAGAAGCATCCACCTCCACCAAAGCAAGGTCAAAAGATCACATTATTTGCTTTGGGTGCAACAAAAAGGGACACTACAAGAACAAGTGTCCATTAGGTAAAAAGGAGGTAAAACCTAAACCCAAGTCAATTTATTTAAAATCTAACATGGGTTGTAGGGAAAAGAGGGAGAAAAAGCATATTAGGTGTTACACGTGTGGTGAGCTAGGACACTACCACACCAAATGCTCAAGGAAAAGAGAATTTAAAAAATTGGAGTATTTGAGGAAGTGGGAGAAGAAGGAGAAGGAGAAAAGTTCACATCAAGGGGAGCTACAAGGGTAAGGGAGATAATTCCTAACTCTAAGCATTTTTCAAACTCCTCTATGCGCTCATGTTAGAAATAATGAAAATTGTTTACCTATGCATAATTTTGGTTTTAGATATTGTGATAAAAGTAGGGCTAATGTTTTATCTCAAAACCCTATGAAATTTATGTATCATGATAAACCTAGAATTTTTAGGTCTAAGGACCAAGACATTAATCTAAAGAAAGGGAGACACATGCCTAGACAAATGAGTAGATCTAGAAATGTTCAAGGAGAACATGATGATACTAAGGTTAAGAACCTAGAGAGGAATAATCAAGCTTTGAGGGCAATGCCTAACAAATTAGAGAAAACCCTAGAGAGATTCATTAGTGGATCTAAGGGTTTAGGCATGGTGTCGGGTAGTCAAAACCCCAACAATAATAGATCAGGTCTAGGATACCGAGTTATTAGGTCAAATGCTATTGAAAAGTCATATGCAAAGATGTCATATGACTATAACAAAGGGAAGACCAAAAATGGCAAGGAAAAGCCATTTAAAGGGGAAAAGAATAACTTAACCAAGGACAAGGTATACAAAGTCAAGAAGGTTAGAGTTGTAGGTCAAGAAGTACCGAATGTATACCGATGCGGTCTTGCCATTATAGATGAATCACCTAGGGAGGTGACTAAGGTTAAGAGCCCAAGGGGGAGCTCTAGGAGTCAAGATGAAGTCTATGGTCAATGGATCTCAGGAGGGATTCTCCAGGGAGACTAGATGGTAAATGGAGTGTGCCAAAGGATGTGGAGACGAATTTGAATCTTAATCCTAGGAATTTGCACATCAAAAGTGAGTTTCATGCATGAAAATATGAAGTTGGAACCATATTGCATGAAAATTGGTTTTTAATGTGTAGATGTCATATAATCAATGCTAAGGATGCATTGTGGTTGGGGATGAGAAGATACATCAAGGAGAGATCAAAACTAGGACTTTAGGTCAAGGTTCAATTGAACCATTTAGATAGGTTTGAGTTTTGTGTCAATCTTGGGATTGGTAATAGATACATATGTGAATATATTTTTCCCAAGTAGACAAGGGTACCACAAACCTTTTCATAAAATTTGAGAATTTTTGGAGATTTATGAAATTTCTGGTGTATTTCTGAAGTTGGGTCAGAAATGCTAATATAGGGTATCAATCGACTGATGCAGAGGCAGTCAACTGGTACAGTTCGATCCCAAAACTAGGATATTATATGCGGCAGTCGACTGATCATCCATCAGTCGACTGATCTTTCTATTTAGTTCATCAGTCGACATGCCCAGGGGCAGTCGACTGATGCTGCAAATCTTTAAAAGAAAACCCTGCGCGGGGACGGCCGAACCTAGGGTTGCAAGTGTCGTCCCTTGCTGCAACTTCTCTCCCCCGACCTCTCTAGCACCTCCAAGTCTTCCCAAGGTCCTGAAATCGAGTTTCTAGCCCTTCTCCACCTTAGATCCAAGTCTAGGGCAAGAAAAGCACCTTCCTTGAGTCAAACTTAGTCATCATTCATCATACAACGAATGGAGCGACGGTAACAAAGTGTCTACCTTATTTTTCTCCATTTAGTTCATGACTCATGACTAACTCTCGATATTTTGCATGTTTTTCTTATTTTTCTTCTTGATTGAGTCATTCATGGACATGCATACGGTATTTACATTTTAGGGCTAGGCTAAAGAGAAGGGTAGGTGAGGGATCATCCCAATAGCAGCCCATAGATCTGGCGGCACCTCGGTTCCGTTCCGAGGCTTGCCGGCGGGTCTTTGAAAATGCTGACTTTATTCTAATGAATTATAGATATCTCAATCAATCGTATTTTCAGGAGATCACTCCTCACATTATTGAGATAATCACACATTTTGGGTTAGAGAAGTTAGTATACTGTCAACATTATGTCAATTTTGACCTCTACAAGGAGTTTTATGCCAATCTTACATGTAGTAGTCCCGACGACGGGATGTATGAGACTATGGTACAGGGAGTCACCATTCCTTTTACACCTGGATTATTAGGATCATTTCTAGGGGTGTCGGGTGTGTCAGAAAATGTGTTTACATGTTTCCCCAATGTCACTGAGTCATTAACCTTGCTCAATGCAGCCATTGATCAGATTCATCGTCATTATTTCGATAATCCTCGACCTCCTCTAGAGCGTATCTTTATAGCTAGACGCATGAGTCCAGTTAGCAACATCTTGTACAAAATCGTCCTAGACTGCATTCTGCCTATTGTCACCATGGGGAGGTCAAAGATCCGGCTACCTCACTTGGTGATGATGTATGCTCTAGAGAGGAGGCTAGACATTGACATCGCCCGCCATGTATTCGCGTCTATTGTCCATTTTTCGCATGATGTAAATAGGAAGATCTACATGCCGTTCGTCATATTTTGACTGAATTCTTTTTGTCTAGTGGTATTAGGTTTACTAGAGGTCAGGTACATCAGCTGTCTAAGGACTACGACCAGATAGGTTCTCGACAGCTCTCCTTAGCGGGGATCGAGAGGCGGCAGGGAGTGATGGTCTGGCGACGTCGTTAGGCTTCTTCCAGCTCTGATGATGACGAGGAGGCTGCTCCTGATGCTGCCCCTGTTGCTGCTCCTACTGGGATTACAGAGGAGTGGTTCTCTCGACCAGAAGCAGAGGTTCATGGACTTAGGGAGGACTTTCAGAGTTTCCAGCAGCGGCAGGTTGCTATTCAGGGGGAGGTTCACGAGCTCATAATGCACTTTCAGGGTTTCCAGTAGCGACAGGAGGATATGTATGAGATGATGCAACGCTGGAACCTTATGTATCAGGCCCCTCCTCCTCCTCTTCATGGCGATGATGATGCGTAGCGTTCATATGACCTAGGTGTAGTGGTGTTGAGAGTGTGTTGGATTGATCATGTTCTTCATTTGTCTCTCAAACACTATATTTTGTATTGTAATATTTGGATATTGTTGTAAGCACTTACTTATGGTTCCCTATGAAATTCATCTCTTAGTATTGTTTATATGAATTGTTATTTCCTTGTTATTATGGTTGCATGATGAATTTCAATATATTTTCTATCAAACGATTATGGTATAAAGGGGGACCATCATCAATTTTTCTTTCGTTACTATTGATATGAGAAAAAGGGGGAAGTTTGAAAACATTTCTATGTTTTAAATAGTATGGGATAGACTTGGAAAACATAGGGGTTCAAAACTAGGATGAAAGTTTGGTACAAAGTTGAATGTTTTCAAAAGAATTAGAATTTTGGTCGAAAAGTCAAGCATATTTGTATTTTCATGAAAATATATTTTTCTAGGTTAGAATACATCATAAGAAATATGCTTGTAAAATTTCAGAATTTTATGGAATTTGTTATGGGTTTCTAAATTTCGGCTGAAATTTCAGACTGCTGTGTATCAGTCGACTGCCCCACTACCCCAGGGGCAGTCGACTGATCTTTATGTGGGATTGCAGTTCGAAGGTACCAGTCGACTGGTAACTGACGCAGTCGACTGGTACTTCTGTATTCTTATTTCTGGGGTTTTTAGAAATAGAAAGGTGTTCTTTATTGATACAAATGATTAGTATTGCTTGGGGCAATCATTTTGATGATGCCAAAGAGGGAGAATTTGTGGTTTAAGTTAGGTTTAACCTAACTTGTGACTTGTGATTTTAAGTTAGTTTTGGAACTTAACTTGTGGAAAATTGAAAGGAGGGCATAGGTTAAGGGGGAGGATGCATGTTTATGTTGCTTACTATGTCTGTAATTTTCAATTATTATTGTTTTTGCACCTAATTTAAATATATTTTCATACATCAAAAAGGGAGAAATTGTTGGTGCAATCGACCCAAGGTTGATCGGGTAGATCATGGGTTTTGATGTGTGTGTCAATATGATTAAGTTAGGGTTTAATGTTGGTCTAATATGTGCATGTGAGTGTGCAGGTTTGCAGGATACACATAGACTTAGTTGAACGTCTTCGGGTCCGGTGAAGGATGGTGTGAGGAGACAAGTCGTGGGCTTGTATGCATCCGAGGGACCGTGGACAAAGCAAGGACGATGAGCCGAGGGAAGCGAACTTCGAGGTATACGCGAAGGATGACATGGGAGACAAGCCGAGGGCTTGCATGCATCCGAGGGGCGAGAGCCGATGTCGAAGAAGGCTTGAAGGTAACAGGTTGAGGCTGCTGGAGCAGGAACGATGAGCCGAGGGAAGCGTACTTCGTGGCATACGCGAAGGATGGCATTGGGGGATGAGCTACGGACTTGCATGCATCCGAGGGACGAGAGCCAAAGTCGAAGAGGGCTTGAAGGCAACAGGTCGAGGCTGCTGAATGAAGAGTCAGCTAAGTCGTGAGGATTCGAGTGCTGAGAGAACTGTACTCGGGAAGGGAAATCCTAGGGTTCGAGTGCTAAGAGAATTGTACTCGGGAAGGGAAACCTTAGGTGGCAGTCGACTAATGCTTGATCAGTCGACTGAGGTAGAGCACAGAAAGATCAGTCGACTGATGCTTGATCAGTCGACTGATGCAGTTGATTGGCGCAGTCGACTAGTGTCGACCAGAATGCAAATCGTCAGGCTGTGACATTTAAATTCGCGAGGACTAGTCGACTGGTAACGGTCAGAACAGTATCGAGCACTATTTAAGAGGGCTCATTTTTTGCTGTTCTTGCTTGGTGAAACAAGCTTGGGTAAAGCCTGTTAGTAGCCTAAACGTGCTCAGTGATTGTCCAAGGATTGTGGCGAGGTTTATCCACCCACAAAGAGCCACAAGAGCTAGCCGGAGGTGTTTCGGGGAATCATCCACCGAAGGATCGGGATCGTCCACCTTATGGACAGCCGTGGAGTAGGAGTTTCATCTCCGAACCACGTAAAGGTTGTGTTAGCATTGTTTAGTTTGTTTTTGTTAGTTTTCTGCTTGCGCTTGCTAACCCTTGTAGGAAGAAAATCGAAAAAGTAGTTATTCTCCCCCTCTAGCTAAACGACAAGGTCCCAACAATTTTCTGAAATTTGAATTAATTAATTTACATGATTTAATTATGTTACTTGAGCATGCATCCATATCTAAATTTGACCAAGAGTAATTAGCTACATTATCAGCATTCATTGTAAAAACTGGATTTTCATATAAAGTAAATTTACCCATCTTGGTTAGTTGTCCTGGATCCTTGGGTCTTCCTTCTGTACATTCATCTTTGTAGTGTCCAAATTTCTGGCACTTGAAGCATTGGATATGACTCTTGTCCTTTCGTGGTCCTGGAACTAGTTCCTTCGTCATCGTTAGTGGTGTCATTCGTATCTTATGAGTATGACACTTATTTTTGTAGTGCTTTCTCTCCCTAAATTTGAAACAAATTATATGATTTTTAAAATTTGAATTTACAATGTTACCTTTTGAATCCCCATTGGGAATCTCCCCTTTGACTATTGTCGTCTCGGATCTGGACTCACGTTTTGATTCTGGTTTGGATTCAGGTTCAGACTCTGTCTTGGCTATTTATGCTTGTACTGAGAGTTCAAGGTAACTCACTTGAGCTTGTTCTTCATTGTTCGATTCTTCTGATGATTCGGATAGCATACCTTCTAAGACTTCAATGTTAGAAGTCTCTTCGTGTAGGTCAATCAGCTTTTCCCACATCTCCTTAGCACAGTTGAAGGATCACACTCACTTCAATTCTTCTTTGGTCAAACCATATTGTAGGATTACTGTTGCCTTGGCATCTGCCTCGATCTTTCTCAGTGTTGGTTCGTCCAATTTATCCCAGGCGATTGATGTTCCATCTTCTGTGGGAAATGTGAACCCCGTTTGGATTATCATCCACAAATTCATATAGGCCTTTAGGTGGGATTTCATTAGACCCTTCTAGGATCTGAAATTCTCGTCAGAGAATAGAGGTGGACAAGCATTGTTCCATTCTTGATTGGTCATTCAATATAAACCTCGCACCCACAAGAAACAATAAAAAAAGGTACCAAGACTTGGTCTTTGATTAGTAGTGCGGGAGAGAGAAAAAATAGTTCAAAAGGGGTTGCACGAATCTCAAGGCAAAATAATAAAAAAATTTATGACAAATTTAAAAAAATGCTAGTTTTATCAATTCTAACTAATGGTGAAAAAAAGAGAATTCAAAATTGAAAAAGGCGTAAAGATATTTTAAAACCCTGCACAAATATATTTTAGTTGAAAGAAAAGGCGGAAAAAAAATTCAAAAAAAAATGCTCAATTGGTGGTTCCACCAAGATTGAGTCACCCGCTCTGATACCACTTGTAGGATCGTTGTAATCGATAGAGGGGGGTGAAAATCGATATCGTAAATTTTCAGAAAGTACAAAGTTAAACGCAGTGGAAAAGAGAAAAACCAAGCACGACTAACACGATTTCTTTTACTTGGTTCGGAGTCTATAACGGCTACTACTCCAAGGCCCACGATCCTTGACCGTTTTCCTCGGGCAATTCTATAACTCAGAATGAGGTGAACAAGAATGGAAGTTTAAGTACAGTACTAAATTAAACTTTATACCAACGACCCTTACAAAAAAGAGTGAAGCTTTATTCGGGTAGCGGCTCATCGATCTTGAGCGTTGTTGGCACAGAAAGCTTGAGCACAGAAGATTGTCGTAGCGTATTCGAGTGCTTCAGTTGATCTGAGTTGTGTTTGGGAGCAAAGAGGTGAAGCCCCTTATATAAATGGTTCTCGGGCCCTGAAGGCTCTTGGGCGCCTGATACGTCACCCGCATTTGCCGCATCCTTATCCGCAGACTCGACCAACCTTTATCACCTTTCTTGAGAGCCCGGGACAACTTAGGCGCCTGTGAGCTCACAGGCACTTGGTAGTTGACATGGAG
Source organism: Boesenbergia rotunda (assembly GCA_024364735.1). NCBI lineage: Eukaryota > Viridiplantae > Streptophyta > Magnoliopsida > Zingiberales > Zingiberaceae > Boesenbergia > Boesenbergia rotunda. Next base: position 224,759 of record JAGFNQ010004829.1, read on the forward strand.
CATCCGTTGGAAGAACCCTCCTGGGGCGCCTGACACCATTCAGGCCCCTGGGTTCTCGGGCGCCTGAAACCTTTCAAGCGCCTGGTATTGTAGCAGTCCACTTCTTTCAGCCTGCAACCAGGATTAGTCCAAGGACAATAGAATAATAATAATAATGCATGAAATAACAACCTGAGTTGTTTTGGTTCTGCCTTTGGATTTCAAAATGAAATCCTAGGTTGTACCGACGTCTACTGTTCTCGCTTCCAGGGAACGCTTCCTCACGTACACCTCTCAGGAGAAGTTACCTTTTGTCAACTGGCTCCTTTGGTTGGACTTTTGCCCATCCTTCGAGACTCCTGGATCTCAAGACGTCTGTACCTCGACTCGTCTCTACTTCTGTCCGCAGTCCTCGCTCAACTAAGTCTCCTGCCCTATCTTCCGGATCAGGTCTTCGGTGCCCAGTCCCCGACCAGGTTTTCTTGCCCAATTCCTCGAACAAGGTCTTCGTGCCCAACCCTCGGTCAAGTCTTCGGTGCCCAGCCCTCGGCTTGGACTTTGTGCCCAATTCCTCAAACCAGGTCTTCGTGCCCAACCCTCGACCATGATTTTGTGCTCAACCCTACAGGTCAAGACTTCGTGCCTAGGTAAACTAAGACTTTCCTACATACTTAATGAAACGCATTAGATCACCAACAATACTTAACTTTGAACCCTTTGCCAATATCAAAATAAGGTTCGATATGGTACTTCCGGCATCAACACATTCCATTATATTCCATTCCCTCTAACACTCATAAGCTTAGAAAATCTGATCTCACTCGTATTGATCTTTTTTGCAAAGACTCTGATGATATGTCGTCTCATATTTCCCCTCAAGTAGACCACCCTAGCATCTCTTCTTCTAATAATGATATTTCGCAGGATTGACACTTATACAGATTCTAGTCATTAGCTTTCCGATGATCCCCCTACTCCTACTTTGTTCCTTTAGAGAAGCGTGAAATTAGTTTTCGATGGGTGTATAAGATCAAAACTAAATCTAATGGGTCAGTTGAGCGGTATAAGCTCGTTTGATTGATAAAGGATTTTCCCAACAATATGTCATGGATTATGAGGAAATCTTTTCTTCAGTTTCCAAGCTTGTTATTATCCGTACTCTCATTACAGTTGCATCTGTTCATCAGTGGTCTATTTTTTAGACGGATGTTAAAAATACTTTTTTAAATGGAGATCTTCAAGAAGAAGTTTACATGATGCCTCCACCAGGTGATGTTTGCAGACTAAAAAAGACTCTTTATGGCCTTAAACAAGATCCTCAAGCTTGGTTTAACAAGTTTTCTATTGTTATTGGATCTCTTGGCTTTCTTCCTAGTCAGCATGACTCTGCTCTTTTTGTTCGTTGTACTTCGTCAGGTCGCACGTTACTCTCTCTTTATGTTGATGGCATGATTATTACAGGGGATGATATAAGTGGAATAGAAGAATTGAAACTACATTTGGCTCGTGAGTTTAAAATGAAATATTTGAGTTTTTTGCGTTATTTTTTGGGACTTGAAGTAGCTTATTCTCCTCTGTTATCTTTTCTCACAATCCAAATATATTTGTGACATTATAGAGCAAGTTCATCTATCTGACACTCGCATTATGGATACTCCGCTTGTGATTAATGCTCATTACTCTTCGACTAATAGTGTTCCCTTGCCAGATCCTTCTTTATATCACACTTTAGTTGGTAGTCCAGTGTATCTAACCATCAGTAGACCTGACATTGTTTATGTTCTACACATTGTCAACCAGTTTGTTGCTTCTCCTACTTCAGTACATTGGGGACATGTGCTTCGCATCCTTCGATATCTTCGAAATACCCAGTTTCATACTCTTCTTTACCTTCCACCTTTACATTAGAGCTACGTGCCTATTCAGATGCAGATTGGGGTGGTGATTGTACAAATCGTAAGTCTACCACAGGATTTTGTATTTTCTTGAGAGATTCTCTTGCATCTTAGAAGAGTAAAAAATAAAATATTGTTTCTCATTCTTCTACCGAAGCATAATATCGTGCTATCGCCTCTACTACTATTGAAATTGTTTGGTTACATTGGTTACTTGCTGATATGAGTGTTTTTCTCTCAAACCATATTCCTATGCATTGTGACAACTCTAATGTCATTCAAATTGCTCACAATTCTGTTTTTCATGAACACACCAAGCATATCAAGATTGATTGTCATCTCACTCGACATCACTATCAGAATGACATCTTCACTTTATCATTTATTTCATCTTCCATGTAAATTATAGATTTGCTTACTAAGACGTATTCCACTGCACGTTTCTAATTTCTGGTTAATAAACTTTCGATATTTTCTGTTAAAACATTGTGAGTTTGAAAGGGGATGTTAATATATAATAAAAAATTATTTATATAAGGGTAAAATTTCTCAGGATAAAATTAGTCTTTTAAATTTATTATTAGTTGTCTATATATATTTCCTTTTCACATGTAAATTCTAAATTTTATAAATATAATTATCTAGCTATCGTTTATTTTCTTCGTACTCTTGTTTCTCTTCTTCTCTTTGTATCGATTTTAGATTATATTTGTATTATTTTCAATTGCCTCCATGTACTCTCCAACCAATTTCTCTGGCGAATTGGTTCCCACGCAACCACCCCCACGTGATTTGGTTCCCTTACAATCATATATAGATCTCACGTCGCCATGCGTCACCCTCCCGATGCATGCTTAGGGGTGAGCAAAAATTCAGAAAAACCGAATTAACCAAACTGAACCAACCAAATTTTGAAATTCAATTCTGTTAATTTGATTTTCGATTTTTTTCTCAAAATTCGGTTCGATTTTTGGTTAATTCGATTCGATTTTCAGTTTTGAATTTTGTAATTCGATTAAATCGAATAAACCGAATAAGAATATTAATTTAATTATTTTTATTTAAAAATATAATTAAATTAAATAAAATCTTGTTTTTTATTAAAATCTAATAAAATTTTAAAATTTCGATTAAATCGGTTAATTCGGTTAAAAACCAAATTAACCGATATTTTATCGGTTCGATTTTCTCGATTTTTATTAACAAATTCGGTCGGTTCGGTTATTTTGGAAAATATCAATTTATTCGATTTTCGATCTATTCAATTCAATTTTAACCGAATACTCACCCCTAACATGCTCCATGGACAGTGGCAACCGCCAGCGGAACCCTCCCTTGGTCCTCTACGCCCCACTCATTTCCACCGGCCGCTCTTCCGCTTCCCAAACCATCGACATCCTTCCTCACTCCCCGTTCGGACTCCAATTGAGTGTGCCCTTGTCTTGGGAGAGCTCTCAGTCCGCCGCATTGGCCAAGTCCACCGTCCGCCGCAGCAGCAGTCCTGATTCTTCCCCCTCGTACCAACTGCAGGAGACAACGAGGGCAAGATTCAAGCAGAAGGACGCCAACGCTCCATCTAAGTTGCGCCTTCCATGACCTGTGGTTTGATGCTCGTCTTCCTGTGGAGCTTTAGGCTCCACGGTTTGTGGATTCAAGAGCCCTAGTCTCCCAGCCGGCAAACCAAGGTCAGGCGATCCCTGCTCTACTTAGAAGAGGCTCTGCACTAGTAACCGATAGAGCTCCGACAAGGACAACGGAAGTGGCAGCAGTGGCCATTACATGGAGAAGCCAAGTGTGTAGTTTAGACATCCTCACAAGTGGAGGATGTCATTTCTAGATACGAGTAAGTTGAGAAGTCAAGCAGCAGAAGTTGACACAGAAAGTTGCTCCTTCCGCGGAGAGTAGAAGAGGCAACACATGGAGGTCGCCTCGGCTCTACTAATAGCGAGCAACTAACGATATCAAATACTGCGACGCTGCCACCAATCCTTTTGTCATCCAGTTGAATGGGGAATTCATGTGAGTCATCTGTCCATCCATGCTTGTGGAATGAAAATCAAGTTTGTATTCAAGATACAATGAAAAGATTCTCCTGTCAACTAGTTCTATATCTGCACTATATGAGAAGAAACCTTCGATTTTTGGGCACTGGAAGGGGGGAGCTTTCCATGCTCCTGATGGCTGCCTTGAAATCTCTCTTCCTCCCTACCAATGCTGGGCGAACTGCAACCATTGCAGGACGAAAGTGTGTTAGATATGATGGAGAACATAATTTGTTACACCAAAAAAAATACAAAATAAAATGAAGAAAAACACCCACTAGTCTCACTATGTTGAGAAAGACGTATGGTGTGCTAATTTTCTTGAACACCAGCAAATGACAATCGTTTTCCAAATATTTAGTGCAGTGATGGAACAAGATTCTCTGAGGCATAGATATCGACCACATTATTACAATTCATGTCCTTCGGTTAAGGAGCTTTTAAAAAAGTCAAAACTATCAAGAAGAGTGCTTGTTCACATCATCCCCCAAGTTGTGAATCTTATGGCTCCAAATTCAGCTTCAGTAATAGAACTAGATGCAATGTATATTTCTTACTATGAAACCTCTTGTGAGTATTTTTTTCTAGAAATGCTTTAACATATTGCTTAAAATTCTAAATAATGCTTCCTGATGACATAATTAGGCTTCTGCATGAATTGACTTGCCACACCATTACAGAAGAGAAATCTTGCCTTGGCTTTGTGACAATAAGATAAATTTGTTACCATACAAGTCTCTTTAGATTTCATCCACATTGACGCCTTTCTTACATAAGCGTTTTAGGGATCGTAATTCATTTGTGAGAGAAAACTCCCTCCCTTTGCTAAAATAAGCAACCAGAATGCTAAATAAACAGAATGAAATTTTCAGATTTACATTTACAATGGCAAATTCTTCCAAATACCTCTAAATCCTAAATGATTCCCTACACATCAATGCTAGCCAAAATAATATCATCCACGTAAATATAAAATATCCAAGACAATTGTGTCATTGGAGCTAATGGTGAATAAAACAATAGAATATTTGAATGTCAACTTACAGTTTAGCTTTAATAAACAAGACATGATTTGGCTTTAATTTTATTTTGCTTTTACTTCAAAACTTACAGGGTTTGTTTTTTAACTTTTATAGTGAACTAGTCTAAGAAGCACTGAGTTCTAGAAAATCAGACAAATTTTGGGGCTATAAAAGAGATCCATACCCAATTGTTTCAACAATTCTAAGATTTTGATCTTTCTTTCAAGTTTTTCTCATTTGAGAGTCCCTAGTGTTGCGTTAATTATACCGTGTACTAGTCTGAGAATTGATATTACTTTTGATTATCACCTAGCATAATACTAGGTGAGAGTTTGACACATCCATGAAGAAATAGACCAGCCAGAACTAGTTGCCTTGTTTGTCGTCACAAGTCAACTACTGCAGTGGTATGGTAGGCTGCAAAGGAAGATGAACCCCCCACAATAACAACCAGCGAGGTGACTTAAAAACTAAAGAGGGGGTCGAAGCACAAGATAGGGATTCTGCTTCACCATCTCAATCTCCTGACCCTCGCGGAATTTGCTAGCCGAGGTTAGAATGATTCTATCTTCCTCTTAATCTACTCACTTTTGTTGTTTCTATCATCTCCTCATCCAATCCATCACTCAGTCTTCATCCTCATTCATCAAATTACTTAGAACCAACTGAGCATCATCCCATATCAATACACAAGCAAGTTGCTCAGTAATAGTGCAATATCAGTTCAGTAGCCCACCAATACAAAGCACGGATGAGGGAAAATGTTCTGAACATGATCATAGAATGATAAACTAACCCATTCATAAAGATCTCTAATGGACTCTTGATCTAACAAAGTGGAATAGTAAACATTAAAGTTGCTCTACTAGGATTGGTTATGCATCTAAATTCTCAGACAAGCACCTATTAGAATGACTTGCAATTCAATTTGTCCAGTAAAATAACAAAGATGGCATCCTGCTACTGTAGAAAGGAGATCTTTTCTCTTTCCTTTGGTGCACAAAGAGAAAAGACACTTGTAGGCACACACAAAAAAATGTGAATATAAATTAACTAAAAAATCTTCCTAGTAGCCTTAATCACGAGGAACAAAAGAGTAAAACTCCCCAAGCAATTCATGGAAATAGGGAAAGAAACATCTACAAATATCATCTCAAATCCCTCTGCATGATGGGCTGATGTAAGTGACAACATGGAAGATAAACCAATAACGCTCTGCAACTTACAGTGTCTAGGGAAAATTCCAGACTTACGTCGTTACCCGCTACATGCATAAAGGTTCTAGCAAGTTGAACCAATGGCCAAGGTTGCAATTGAGAAAACAGCTTCAAAATTGCTATTGGCAAGGAACTCCAAAAATGAATAATATGTACCAGACGCTTCTAAAATCTTGCATGATCAACATCTAGATCTGATATAAAAGATGGACCCAGTCAAGGCATCAACTATAAACTTCTAAACCCAACTGTTATGCTTTACCAGATAGTTATTTGTATAAATAATCACAGTTAAAAATTTGTATCCAGTCATGATAGTCCCACACTAATTCAAAAACAAAACAATCAATATATGTTTACACGCATGCACACAAATACACATATATAACAGCACACATTTTTACATACCCCTATACAAACAGTATAATGTCCAAACAACCAAACAATTACCAAGTTTAAAATAGCCTTAGGTTGTTAAAAAGTGCTTCAAACATGATAAGATAGCAAAATTTATAAATCAGCTCAAAACACAGTCCACCATACTTGATATTGTGTGGTATCATGCCTCGTTAACTAAAACATAACAGTACATGCACATGAAATCACAACATTAACCTGTACATTCATTAATTCACAGATCTAGAAGCAAATTGTGAAAGAACAAGCCTATCTTAGAAGACACCAACCAAAACAAGATCTAGGAAGGATCTATTTTTGCAGTGCCTTCCAAACAAATTGCAAAGTTTCGTGATCAGAATCATCTACACATCCAAATTCACATAAGTTACTATCAATTATTAAATCAAGGTTAGCCCATTCATTAGTATCAATACTCTTGCTAGTGTTTACAAGATCTTAAGGTGTATGCGGGTGGTATGCAATTGTTTCACTCCATACCACATGGAATGTAAACACACATTTGGTGCATCCGCATTTCATATTCTTTTTTTAACAGACGTAGCATTAATTATACTGAATAGTATTATATCATGCATTGAAAAGACCCTGAGCTTGCATTATACTATATATAATATATCAAATTAAGCAACCATCAAATAATTAATGTAAACAAGATTTGCATATATCACTAAATAATTAAATTAATCATCATAAACAATCCATTTTTTCATATAGATAATTTGCATGAGAATTTAAATAATACATATAACCCAAGACACGTAACACCTAACAATACATACAAATCAATAATCACAATGTGTAATACTAAAAGAAATTATGATTACCTAAGCAATACAATGAATAAGCTTTCTGTTTGTATTTTGGCAAAATTGATTCAATGAACTCAATAACAACTTGGGCTATGTCAAGCTAGGATTGTTTATTACGTCACAGTATGCAATTGGAATGCAATTGCTCAGTAAATGGTGTAGCCAAAAAAGCATCAACATCTTGTTGAAACAGTTAGTGTCTTGTGTCTTCATGTCAAATTGCCAATCTTTCCTGAGTCAAAAGTCATCGGCAACAATTGTTTTGATCAATCAACTTCCAACCAAAGTATTCAACAATCCAGCACGTGTATGGCTATCTCAAAATTATCAATTGTTGCCTACATTCAGATGTGAATATTTTGTGCTCATTCACGACTGCCAACACAGATAACCTGAAGCCATTTCAAACAGGTGTGTAATTCTTAGCTTCTCTTTGACACAAAAAAAAAAGTGACCATTGTTATTCTTGGAAAGACAAATGATAATTTTTAGAAATATTATTTTCTTTAGAGATACTACTAATTTCTCTTAATACTCCAGTGGTTGAATATACCCCTCCACCTTTTCTTCACCAAACTCGGATCTCTCAGATTTTTCACCATGCATTTTTCAGTCACCATCACCTCTTTGTAGATCCATTTGTTTAATAAGACCACAAAACTATTTGTCCTTATTTATCAAACTAGCTCTAGCAGACATGGCCGCATCCAAATTCAAAATACACAGTACAGAAATGCATATATCTGCAAGTAGTACAAGAACAGACACGGAGGATGTTTTAAAATGTCTATAATGAAAACTACTAAAAAAATCAAATAACAATTGCTGAAGCCCGATCCTAAGGACAAATTTCTGTGCACTATAATAAAATGCAATTTTTCTCATAGAATCAGTTATATTGTGGCCTTCAAATTCACTTAGCAGGGATAACTGTTATAACATGCTTTATAGCCAAAAGTAGTAACAGAGATAATCCAAGATACAGCAGAAGTGACTCAAGCATGAAAATTTTACCTGAACCAGCAATTTACAAGCGATAGATCCAAAGAACCATCAGTTATTGATTTGTTTGGGCTATTGAAATTTGTTTCAAGTTGCTTCATATTGTCTATGGGACTATGGGGAAGAAAATGGTTTTCCCCATCAGCACCTAATGACTGTGTTGATAACTTCTGAATGCATTGATTGTTGTCATCCATTCCAGTAGCATGTTGATTATAGAATCCTTCATCCAGCAGATTAGTCTCGTAAATATTCTGACGAGCCTGAAAATCTGAAAAGGTAGGGATAACACCTGCATTTTTTGACACCATAGGGTCATGAGAGATGGGATCTAAATCATCTCCTCGCTTAAAGTCTTTCTGGGCTATGGGTAAGGACCAGCTGGAAGATCCACCTAAAATTCCTAAATCAAACTGAACTGATGGAGTTCCCCACATCTGCCATGTACCCTGTGACTCATCCAAATTTGAAGTAATTGAATCCAGTGATGCAGATGGAATTTTACCAAAACAAGCATGCTTCTCTTCTAAAACACGCACTTTGGAGAGAGGAGACTCAATTGGAGAAGGCTTGGCGATGTTTCCAGGAGCACATGAATTCTTTAAGACTCGTGTCTTATCATTAGAAAGAAAGTTGTCTCCTAGATCCAATGAAAAGTTATCAAGGGCCTCAGAAACTGGCCCAAGTAAGGATATTGGATCCGGAACATAACATGGATCTTCATCTTTGGATTCTTCCACTGTTGATTTTATCCCAGGGTTTCTAAAAGTATAAAAAGATTCATCTAACAAAGATGAGACTGATCTGCTACTAAAGGATTCAGAGGCTGCAGTACTTGTATTAGAAGATTTGTCATCCAAAGTAAGGTTGGTTTGGGCAACTAAGTGTGAACTCTGTGCTTCTAGTTGGCCAACCCCATTGTGAAAGCTAGAGATAGTTTCACCAGGTCTAGGATCAGAAGTGACAGGCCCTGAACTGGTGAATAATTGCTGCCATGATTTTGTTGGATTCATTTGTTGTTTCTGGGTAAATGAAGATACCTGAAAAATGTGGGCGAAAAAAACAAGGGGTAACATCATTTTCCATTAAAAAAAATGGACAAAGAAAGTAAAGAATAATAAAAGAAAGAGATTTAATGTATCACAACTCACAGGCTGGTGAATATTGGTCCTCTGACCACCATCATCCCAATTTGATGAAGACTTCACCAATCTATCTCCAGCTACTTGACAAACTCTTTGATTTTCAGAAACATAATCAGTTGTAGTTGGATACTGAGGAGTTCTTCCAAAAAATGAAGCACCTCTAAAACCTCGATATGACGATAAGAGATTACCTGTCATATAAGCAAAGTACCTAGGCTTATTTGTGGCCTTGTTTCCATGAGAAGTTCCCATAGTATATGATTTGGGAACCTCTATTGTACTTTTTGCTGTATCCACCCTTTCGTTATCATTTTTGCTGTCTGATTCAAGCTTACTCACACTTTTCCTACTAATCTTTTCAATATCCTCCATGTTAGAAGAATTATTTTTGTTAGAATCCTTATCTCTGTCCTTCCTTCTCTCTTTCCTTCCTTTCTCTGTTGTTTTTCCTTCGACACTTTCTCCCTCTCTATCAGAGCTGTTGTCATGACCTCTCTCAGTTTTAAGCATCTCATCGCGTATTCTTCTCCTTTCTTCCACTAATCTTGTAACCTCCTCCCTTTGCTTTCTCTCTTCCTCTTCCAACATCTCTTTTTCCAACTTTGCCCGCCTTTTCTCTTCAGTTTTCCTCTTTGCTTTCTCCCTTTTCTCCTGCAGGTTTCCTTCATTGTCCTCATTCTTACATGAACCTCTGTAATCAGAACCGAAACCATCTTCCCTAGAACTATCTCTTAAAATTCTTCTACAGATCCACCTCAAGCTAGGCAAAAAACAAAAAAGTAGCTTGCGAGCTAAACACACCAACCCTGAACAAGATATCTCCAGGGAACAACGATCATGACTTACCCAGTAGGATGGAATAGGGTTAAGACAGCTCTTCTTTCCCTCCGCTGACAAATTCTGACTATGCAGCCATGCACTCTTTCCTACTAATTCATTTGTCACTGAGCTCCCAACTGATTCAGGAAGGTCCAAGGCAGGTCTCTTAGAAACAAGACCACAATAGGAGCACATGAAACGTCCGCCGCCAGGGTTCTGCTCTCTGTATGGCATGCGACAATTCCGGCAGCACCGTGTGGCAGTCTTCCGGAGTTTCTCCATTGCAATAGCACGCGTCCGCTGGCGCTCCTGAAGGCGAGCCGACCGGCATGATCGCCATCGCGACATCCAGGGCATCAAGACCTCATACCAGAAGAGTGTCACAAAGAGGACCAGCACGCAAGCGACCTGGGGTGAAGTGATCTCAAACTGCAACACCGGAGGGAGTAAAGGCGACATGGCCCAGACTAGGAGGAGCGGAATCAACAACCAAGGCAGCAGGGTCGCAACCCTCCGCGAACACCTCTGGACCACACAAAGTATGCACATTATCCCAAAACCAACCGCAAACCACACAAGTCGATCACTCAAGCATCAAAATCAAATCTTCTCACTAGGTCGCATCCCCCAGCTCGCACAAAACAATCCCTGCCAAAAAAAAAACGGAGATTGCAAGAATCCAACAACAGCCGAAGTGAGAAGAAGAGGATAAAGCAAACCCTAACCTCGGAATCGAGAATCACAGAGACGCGTAATCAGCACGGAACTTTAACGCAAAAAACGATCGAGCAAGAGCTTCAGCGTTTAATCGACACTCTGAAATTCAAGAAGGAATCGGGGGGACTAAAGTTCGCTGGTGGAGGAAACCCTAATTTTGAAGCCGGTGCGTCGCGCATATTCGCGTGGAACTTTAACCCCCAATTTATCGTCCAGTTTATACCTTACCCGCCTTGGTAAGCACGGCGATGCGTGGGTCCCACGGGAACACCAATTCACAAACTGGGTCGGCGAGCGGGCGCGATGCAAACATTAAAAAAACTGCCAAACGCCGGGAGAACAACCGCAATCGCACCAGCAGGAAACCAAATTGTGTTATTTCAGATCCAATGCGATGCTAGAAGCAAAATAAAACGTACAATTCGCATCTCGCACGGCAATGAGTTGAGACGTGGAGCGAGATTAATAGATGTCCGTGGGAATCCGATCGGACGATGGACTGCTTAGATATTGAATAGCATTAGATCCGGTAACGTTGAAATTTAAGATCGCCGAAAATTTGATCATTGACTTTTATTATTCATTGATATTTTTATTTATTTAAAATGAAAAATAACGAGTTTGACTAAATCTCATCACACTATTAATAATTTTGACTAAATCTCACCACCCTATTAATTATTTTATCTTCACATTAAAAGTGAAAATGAAAGACTGGAAAAAAGAAAAAGTATATTAAAAAATTTAGATTAGTGTAGGTGGACTTTTGTTTTTTATCTTTAAAAAAATCACATAATCTTAATTTTATCAGTATTTTATTTTTTTCCCTTCTTATCCAAATATTCTCTTTATTCATTTTTGGGCAATTTACCAAAAGGCGTACCCAAGAATTGGTATTTACCAAAAGGTGTACCATAGTTTCAATGTTACCAAAGGGCGCACATATTTTAGTAATCTTCCTCTTATACCCCTACCGTCAAGTACTGCATGCAATTCTCTTTCCCTTTCTCTTTCTCTTTCTCTTTGTCAGTAACGAATTTCGAGATGGACCATAAAAAGATGTTCCTTTATATTTTGATAATATTATTATGGAACATTTTTCAAAACAAAAAATATTGAAATTAATTAAAATATTTTTATTAAATTAAAACTAAAAGAACATTTCAGCCGGCCACGTTGGGCCTGAAATGATTCCATTTCAGGCCCAACGTGGGCCTGAAATGTTTCCATTTCAGGCCCAACGTGCCCAATTCTTTTCTCGATTCTTTGTTATGACATTTTAACACCTCGGAGAAGTCCAAATAAACAATGGATAGCAAATTTGAACTTCTTGTAACATCAGAAATCCACAGGAACTGAAATTTTTACAATCGGAGCTCTCTAGGTCAATCAGTGGCCTTTTGGAGTCATTCGGGCCTGAAATGGAAAAATTTCAGGCCCAATTTCCATTTCAGGCCCGAATGACTCCAAAAGGCCACTGATTGACCTAGAGAGCTCCGATTGTAAAAATTTCAGTTCCTATGGATTTCTGAGGTTACAAGAAGTTCAAATTTGCTATCCATTATTTATTTGGACTTCTCCGAGGTGTTAAAATGTAATAATGAAGAACCGAGAAAACATCACGTTGGGCCTGAAATGGGCACGTTGGGCCCGAAATGGAACTGAAATCCACAGAAACCTGAGAAGTCCAAATAAACAATGGATAGCAAATTTGAACTCCTTGTAACCTCAGAAATCCACAGGAACTGAAATTTTTACAATCGGAGCTCTCTAGGTCAATCAGTGGCCTTTTGGAGTCATTAGGGACTGAAATGGAAAAATTTCAGGCCCAACGTTGAGGCCAACGTTGGGCCTGAAATTTTTCCATTTCAGTCCCCAATGACTCCAAAAGGCCACTGATTGACCTAGAGAGCTCCGATTGTAAAAATTTCAGTTCCTGTGGATTTCTGAGGTTACAAGGAGTTCAAATTTGCTATCCATTATTCATTTGGACTTCTACGAGGTATTAAAATGTAATAATGAAGAACCGAGAAGAAATCACAGATTAGGTCTTTTAGGGTCATTGGGCCTGAAATGGTTGGACACCTATTGCATTGGTGATATCTAATATACAGATGGTTGGACACCTAAAACATCATCTCCTACCTCTGACCTCTCTATTCAAATGGAATTTTCAGAAATCCAGATATGGGAGGTCCATCAGTGGGTTTTGGTCAAAACTCACTGATATTTCTAAACTACTCCTATTTGATTGGTGATATCTAATATATAGATGTTTGGACACCTAAAACATCATCTCCTACCTCTACCCTCTCTATTCATATGGAGTTTTCAGAAATCCAGATATGGGAGGTCCATCAGTGAGTTTTGATCAAAACTCACTGATATTTCTAAACTACTCATATTTTATTGGTGATATCTAATATATAGATGTTTGGACACCTAAAACATCATCTCCTACCTCTACCCTCTCTATTCATATGGAGTTTTCAGAAATCCAGATATGGGAGGTCCATCAGTGAGTTTTGACCAAAACTCACTGATATTTCTAAACTACTCCTATTTGATTGGTGATATCTAATATACAAATGGTTGGACACCTAAAACATCATCTCCTACCTCTAACCTCTCTATTCAAATGGAATTTTCAGAAATCCAGATATGAGAGGTCTATCAGTGGGTTTTGGTCAAAACTCACTGATATTTCTAAACTACTCCTATTTGATTGGTGATATCTAATATATAGATGCTTGGACACCTAAAACATCATCTCCTACCTCTAACCTCTCTATTCAAATGGAATTTTCAGAAATCCAGATATGGGAGGTCCATCAGTGGGTTTTGGTCAAAACTCACTGATATTTCTAAACTACTCCTATTTGATTGGTGATATCTAATATATAGATGTTTGGACACCTAAAACATCATCTCCTACCTCTACCCTCTCTATTCATATGGAGTTTTCAGAAATCCAGATATGGGAGGTCCATCAGTGAGTTTTGATCAAAACTCACTGATATTTCTAAACTACTCCTATTTGATTGGTGATATCTAATATATAGATGTTTGGACACCTAAAACATCATCTCCTACCTCTACCCTCTCTATTCATATGAAATTTTCAGAAATCCAGATATGGGAGGTCCATCAGTGAGTTTTGATCAAAACTCACTGATATTTCTAAACTACTCCTATTTGATTGGTGATATCTAATATATAGATATTTGGACATCTAAAACATCATCTCCTACCTCTACCCTCTCTATTCATATGGAGTTTTTAGAAATCCAGATATGGGAGGTCCATCAGTGAGTTTTGATCAAAACTCACTGATATTTCTAAACTACTCATATTTGATTGGTGATATCTAATATATAGATGTTTGGACACCTAAAACATCATCTCCTACCTCTACCCTCTCTATTCATATGGAGTTTTCAGAAATCCAGATATGGGAGGTCCATCAGTGAGTTTTGACCAAAACTCACTGATATTTCTAAACTACTCCTATTTGATTGGTGATATCTAATATATAGATGGTTGGACACCTAAAACATCATCTCCTACCTCTAACCTCTCTATTCAAATGGAATTTTCAGAAATCCAGATATGGGAGGTCCATCAGTGTGTTTTGATCAAAACCCACTGATATTTCTGAAAACCCACTGAGTTTTGGTCAAAACTCACTGATGGACCTCCCATATCTGGATTTCTGAAAATTCCATATGAATAGAAAGGTTAGAGGTAGGAGATGATGTTTTAGGTGTCCAAACATCTATATATTAGATATCACCAATCAAATATGAGTAGTTTAGAAATATCAGTGAGTTTTGATCAAAGCTCACTGATGGACCACCCATATCTGGATTTCTGAAAATTCCATTTGAATAGAGAGGGTAGAGGTAGGAGATGATGTTTTAGGTGTCCAAACATCTATATATTAGATATCATCAATCAAATAGGAGTAGTTTAGAAATATCAGTGAGTTTTGACCAAAACCCACTGATGGACCTCCCATATCTGGATTTCTGAAAATTCCATTTGAATAGAGAGGTTAGAGGTAGGAGATGATGTTTTAGGTGTCCAAGCATCTATATATTAGATATCACCAATCAAATAGGAGTAGTTTAGAAATATCAGTGAGTTTTGACCAAAACCCACTGATGGACCTCTCATATCTGGATTTCTGAAAATTCCATTTGAATAGAGAGGTTAGAGGTAGGAGATGATGTTTTAGGTGTCCAACCATCTGTATATTAGATATCACCAATCAAATAGGAGTAGTTTAGAAATATCAGTGAGTTTTGGTCAAAACTCACTGATGGACCTCCCATATCTGGATTTCTGAAAACTCCATATGAATAGAGAGGGTAGAGGTAGGAGATGATGTTTTAGGTGTCCAAACATCTATATATTAGATATCACCAATAAAATATGAGTAGTTTAGAAATATCAGTGAGTTTTGATCAAAACTCACTGATGGACCTCCCATATCGGGATTTCTGAAAACTCCATATGAATAGAGAGGGTAGAGGTAGGAGATGATGTTTTAGGTGTCCAAACATCTATATATTAGATATCACCAATCAAATAGGAGTAGTTTAGAAATATCAGTGAGTTTTGACCAAAACCCACTGATGGACCTCCCATATCTGGATTTCTGAAAATTCCATTTGAATAGAGAGGTCAGAGGTAGGAGATGATGTTTTAGGTGTCCAACCATCTGTATATTAGATATCACCAATGCAATAGGTGTCCAACCATTTCAGGCCCAATGACCCTAAAAGACCTAATCTGTGATTTCTTCTCGGTTCTTCATTATTACATTTTAATACCTCGTAGAAGACCAAATGAATAATGGATAGCAAATTTGAACTCCTTGTAACCTCAGAAATCCACAGGAACTGAAATTTTTACAATCGGAGCTCTCTAGGTCAATCAGTGGCCTTTTGGAGTCATTGGGGTCTGAAATGGAAAAATTTCAGACCCACGTTGGGCCTGAAATGTTTCCATTTCAGGCCGAAATGGAAACATTTCAGGCCCAACGTGGGTCTGAAATTTTTCCATTTCAGTCCCCAATGACTCCAAAAGGCCACTGATTGACCTAGAGAGCTCCGATTGTAAAAATTTCAGTTCCTGTGAATTTCTGAGGTTACAAGGAGTTCAAATTTGCTATCCATTGTTTATTTGGACTTCTCAGGTTTCTGTGGATTTCAGTTCCATTTCGGGCCCAACGTGCCCATTTCAGGCCCAACGTGATGTTTTCTCGGTTCTTCATTATTACATTTTAATATCTCGGAGAAGTCCAAATAAATAATGGATAGCAAATTTGAACTGCTTGTAACCTCAGAAATCCACAGGAACTGAAATTTTTACAATCGGAGCTCTCTAGGTCAATCAGTGGCCTTTTGGAGTCATTCGGGCCTGAAATGGAAAAATTTCAGGCCCACGTTGGGCCTGAAATGGACATTTCAGGCCCAACGTGGGCCTGAAACGTTGGGCCTGAAATTTTTCCATTTCAGGCCCGAATGACTCCAAAAGGCCACTGATTGACCTAGAGAGCTCCGATTGTAAAAATTTCAGTTCCTGTGGATTTCTGATGTTACAAGGAGTTCAAATTTGCTATCCATTATTTATTTGGACTTCTCCGAGGTGTTAAAATGTAATAACAAAGAATCGAGAAAAGAATTGGGCACGTTGGGCCTGAAATGGAAACATTTCAGGCCCACGTTGGGCCTGAAATGGAATCATTTCAGGCCCAACGTGGCCGGCTGAAATGTTCTTTTAGTTTTAATTTAATAAAAATATTTTAATTAATTTCAATATTTTTTGTTTTGAAAAATGTTCCATAATAATATTATCAAAATATAAAGGAACATCTTTTTATGGTCCATCTCAAAATTCGTTACTGACAAAGAGAAAGAGAAAGAGAAAGAGAAAGGGAAAGAGAATTACATGCAGTATTTGACGGTAGGGGTATAAGAGGAAGATTACTAAAATATGTGCGCCCTTTGGTAACATTGAAACCATGGTACACCTTTTGGTAAATACCAATTCTTGGGTACGCCCTTTGGTAAATTGCCGTTCATTTTTTTTATATAATCCAGATATCTATTTTTTTCAAACAGATAAAAAAAATTTATCAATCATCAATATAAATCCGAGAGGTGCTCGATCATCACTCAATATCAAACATTCATTATTCATAATTTCACAGTAAATATTCTTTTTTTACCGAAATTAAGCTGATGAAGTATTGCAATATCAAACATTCATTATTCACATCAATCTAATTAATTGTTCTAATTATTTTGAATTAGTTCAGACATCCATTATCATTTTGATTGTTCTAATCAATATACAACCTCCCATCTTTACTCAACGAGTCATCGTTTGAGCCTGAGTGTGAGTCTGATTCATTAAGTCACCTTGCGAAATCAAATTTATGAACATGTCACGTTGCACTACGTCTTAAATAGTTAGGACTAACATGACTCAACGATTGACGAATCTGGAACAGACGGTGGAGACGCTAATAGAGTACGGGATTTGGATGCCGCAACTGCTGGGGATGTCGGAGAGTCGGTCGGGCTGGATTGTTGATGCTATAGAAATTGATAAAAGAAAAAAATAGTCGTCGTGATAAATCCAAAAGTGTTTAAGAAAAATAAAATACAAAACCTTACAAACCCTAAACCTAAACTAAAAAAGAAAAAAAACACTAAAATACTCTAAAGCAATATATACAATCTAGCATCCCTTCAAACTCATGATGCTACAGTTAGAAACATTGAGAGTTTGTCAAACAAAAAATGGAAGCACGAAGCGGAATAAGCCTTAGTAAACACATAGCTATCTATAGCAAGGAATGAACAGAAGACAGCGTGATAGTGCCAAGCTGTAGATAATGACGAGTAAAATGGCAATCAATCTCAATATACTTTGCTCTTTCATGAAAAATTGTATTGCAAATAATTTAGATGACACTCTGATTATTACAATGAGAAGCAGTAGGTTGCTGAAAAAAATTTCTATATCTGTAAATAACCAATGTAACCAAACAATCTCCCAAGTGGTAGTAGTTATTGTTGGTGCTTGGATGGCTAGAGAGGGGGGGGAGTAAATGTAGTCAGACACAAATCTCTTGCTCTCTTTGAACTCTTCTGTACTTAACGGTTAGCAACAGCGGAAGCAATACAAAGTATAACAGCAGAAACAAAGTGTAGAAACTAAAGACAAACCCAAAACGCTAACAAGGATGATTTACAAGGTTCGGGGATAACTTGTCCTTACTTCTTGGCGTGCCCGTGAGGTGGGCAATCCCTTGATCGTCGGCAGATCAAGGCCCGATGACCCGGATAAAACAGCGCCTCCTTCTCAGTGGAGAAACCTCTCCACAAGCGTCTCAATAGGATACAAGATAAGCTCACGAGACTAAGAAGGAATCGCTCACAAAGATGTAACAAGAACGCTCAAGCACAAAGCAATAGAGAGCACAAGCACAGCCCAGCCAAAACTACTCAAGTTTCCTGTCTGTTCACCCTTGTTCCGCTCCTCTGCTTCTAGCTTTATCTTAAGCTTCTGCTCAACGCCGCTAGGCTCCATCAGCACCACTGAGCCACAGCCTGACCCCCTGACTCCCTAAGCGCTCAGTCCACTGAAGACCTCTTCAGCTGAGCCTCCGTCAGTTGCTAGCCCCGCCTTCGTCAGTTGCCAGCCGCGCCAGACGCCCGTTGAGACCTGAGAAGAGAAAAGAGTCAAACCTGCTCCATAGAAAGCCCCCAGTTGACTCTCCTCCATTGTTTGAATCACCTACACACTTATCAGTAGCTTAGCAAAGCATATCAAACATAATCGGTAAGTAGCAGAGAAAACAGACGTGATCAAAGCGTCTGACAGCGATTTCAAATTAAAGTTACAGCTACTGATCGGTCACCAGATCGGTCACCAGACCGATCCAGCAGTCTGCTTGCCACAAACTACACGCTTGATCGGTCACCAGATCGGTCACTAGACCGATCCAGCAGTCTGCTTGCCACAAACTATACGCCTGATCGGTCACCAGACCGATCAGGGTGTTCCCTGATCGGTCACGGTGACCGATCAGGCCACTCCTGGACCGATCAGGGCCCAGCCTGATCGGTCCGGGAGGCATTTGATCGATCACGAAGTCCGACCAATGGTTTCTCCCTAAACCCGATCAGTAGCATTTTCTTTTCTCCCTGATCGTTCACCAGAACGATCAGGAGCCGAACAGTAGCAATTGGCTCTCTTCCTGATCGGTCACCAGACCGATCAGACATCTCTGGATCGATCACCAGACCGATCCACAAAGGGAGTTCGTGTCAACTTCCCTGATTGGTCTCCAGACCGATCCAGCCAAGACTAATTTCACTCTAAGTCAAGAGAACGGGCTCCCAGCCTTCTCTAACTCGTGCTCAGTCCCCCGGACCAAGACTCCGTGCCCAGTTTCACTCACCGGGACTTCAACCTAGCTTCCCAAGCTAGGACCTGGCTTCACTCACCAGGATTTCATCCAACCTAACTTCCCAAGCTAGGACCTGGCTTCCCAAGCCAGGGTTTTATCCAACCTAGCTTCCCAAGCTAGAACTTGGCTTCCCAAGCTAGGGTTTCAGTCAACCTAGCTTCCCAAGCTAGGACCTCAATCACCTGGCTTCACTCACCAGGACCCGGCTTCACTCACCGGGATTTCACCTAGTCCCACTAGGTGTGCCTAGTCCCACGAGGTCTTTTCCACTTCACCTAGTCCCGCTAGATGTGCCTAGTCCCACTAGGTCTTTTCCCATACCAGCGTGCGATCTCCCGATCCACCTGGACTTAATCCGAGTTCATTCAACCAAACTTAAATCGTTGTCAACACCAAAACAGCAATCGGGCCAGACTGCATCAACATTTATGACATGATACTCAGCTTCTGTGGAAGATCTGGAAATAACATCTAGCTTCTTACACTTTCAGGAGATAAGTGAATCTCCAAGAAAAATACAAAAGTCGATGGTGGATTTACGATCCGTAGAGTCACCTGCCCAATCATCATTAGAGTATGCATACAACTCTAACGAGAATGTAGAAGGGAATAAGAGACTCTGAAACTGAGTTCCCCGAAGATACCGGAGAATACGAAGAATAACAACCCAATGAAATGTGGTTAGTGGCTTAGTGCAGCAACCAACTGACTAACCACATACACAACATACGTAATATCAGAACGAGTCATAATGAGATAAACTAAGTTTCCCACAACTGTACGATAGAAGTTAGGATCTGGCAAAGGAGAACCATCTGATGAAGACTACCTCAACACACTCAAATAGATCAACTATCTCCTTCAACTGTCACGCTCCGAGACCAGAGAAGTCGCTGGTCCAATATAAAATCGGACAGCATCTCCCCTATACCATAGACAATTTAGAACATACATACAAACCACGCAATATATAATGGCCTCAAACCTCCAAACAAGAGATATATCATAAAGAAATAAATGCATCATAGTACGTAATAAAACCATAATACTCACCTGAGCTGCCCTCTAGGCAGGCGTGCAACAAAACGCTACACACGAAGTCCAACAGAGGACTCAAAAATATATTACACATCAAATGCAACACAATACAAGTTCACGACAGAAATAGACAATACAAACCAAAAAGTATACGGTAAAAGAAACAAAAATACACGAAAGCACCCAAAATTAGAGTCGTAGGGACCTGGGACTGGCAATTAGGCTCCCCCTGACGACCTATCAACTTGAAAACAAAAACATTGTGACAGGTGGTAAGTAGGGATGGAAATAGGTCAAGCGGTCTGTCAGGGGTCTGCAGCTTGGTCTGTGTTTAGCCTGGCCTAGCCTGGCCTGTTTAGAAATAGGATAATATTCATGGATGTTTCAAAGCCTATTTTTTTTATCAGGCTAGGTCCAGGCTCAATATAAAGATTACCAAGCCTAACAGGCTAACCTGGGCCTATTAAGATTAGATACATATGTATATATTTGTAGGCCTGATCTGTTTTGAGACCTGTATGATGCAAGGCCTGTTTTGAGGCCTGTATGATGCAAGGCCTGTTTTGAGGCCTGTATGATGCAAGGCCTGTTAAGGTTGACTTTTGGCATGTTTAATGCTTTGGCATGTTGGCCTGTATAAAGTGTTCTAACTTACAGGCTTTGTAAACAGACCGTAGGCCAGACTAGGCTATTGAACATGCCAGGCTTAGGCCAAGAACAAAGTCTATAACAGGCCATAGGCCAGACTCAGGCCATTTTGTTACCATATAGGTCTGGCCTGCAAAAGTCTGGCCTTGCCTGACCTGTTTCCATGCCTAATGGTGAGTCCAAGTGGACTCTGCAAATATAGAAAAAGATATGCATGACATAATAAATAGCTAGATAAGCTATACAAAATAATAGGATACAGTCTCAACAAGAATATTAGAATATGCATAACTGAAAGTACTAAATGGATGTACATACCAGAAATCAACCTATCCTGAATCATATAAGGCTCGTATCATACGAGCAAGTATAGAGTCATTAACCAACACATAATATCTCATGTATGTACATGTCAAACATATGCAGCAAGTAAATGCGGCAATCACAATTAAGTGCTCAATGCATCATATGCACATCATGTAATGATAAGGTCATCCCTGACGTCAGTCAAGCCACCGAGATATGTTATATGTGCCGACCGAGTGGGTAGAGATATGACACTGTACGTACTCTGTCATCACTGCTCTTGAGTGACCCCGTGGGCAGGATGTTGGTAGAGCTATCGCTTCGTCCCATGCACACATGGGGGAGATATCTCTCTGATCTCCTCTGGTCTATAAGAAGAGGAGGGATCCCTACCTGCTACCACACTCCGGAATCACTACCCATGAGCGGCCCAGCGGAGCAGTACAGAGTAAATGCACACACCCAACGGTATCCACTAACCCATGAATGGTCATGTGTGTATATCATGTAACAGACATCAGGCTCAATCACAAGGGAGTTGCTGATCACCAACATATAACAATGCAGGGATAGTGCATGACTCTAACACATGCAACCCTTACCAGGTCATTAATACATAACTCAATCTAACATGCACAAGTCGAACACATGTATCATAACCTAATCATCATACATCTAGGTACACATGCAAGTATAGCTAGAATCAATCAATGTGAACAAACAATGGCATGTTATTATATCTACATACACATGCTCGCACAAATACTATACAGAATCAAATAATAATAAAATAAGACTGTATAGAAGAAAATTAGATCATATCCAAGATCAAGCAACAAGTATCAAGCAGGTTAACAATGGTAGCAGATTTAAGATAAATATAACCTACTACATATAAATAAACAGTCATGCATAAAGATAAAGTGGATCTAAAGAGACAAGCAAAAGATACCTGCTACCAAATGGAAGAATCCGTAGGTGAAGAGAACCACCCCCAAATAATTCGCAACAATAATCACAATCAAGGTCCTATATCAAATGACGTATTTAAATAGCTATTACAAAAAAAAATAGTAACTAACTAATAAGCCCCTAAACCGTATGAGGGTTAACTTAATCATTTCCTTTTCATTTGATTACATCAAATTAAATGAAAGATTCCTAGTTACCCCTCGTAATTAAGATTAGGTTCATTTTAGGTTCACTTCGAATTCTAATTCATCAAGTTTAGGTTATTTGGTTTAAATCCCAATTTAAACCTATCCTTAGCCCGACCAAAAGCTCACCCAACCAAACCTACATGAAGAAACCGCATCCACCACTAAGTTCTACATCCGAGGAACCCAAGGTTAGCTCTACAACAAAGACCCTAACACGATCATACTCCAAAAGAAGGACCAAGAATAGGGTATCCACCCAGAGAACTCACGGCAAGCACTCCCAACACAGAATCATAAAAACTCAATTCCAAGCCAATACAAAAACTAAAATTCATCACATTAGCAAAGAGGAAAACCAATCATCTACTCCCACTTAAATTCTTCATTCGATCCTTCACAGATAGGATAAATTCCCCACCAAGATTAGTAGACAAGGAACTAATGGCAAGGATTCCAATCCAAAATCAAAACCAAGATTCATCAACAAGGGGGAAAGCTCATGGTAGCTCCACAAATCAACAGAAACAACCACCACACACTCAAGTCCAGATTTCATCAACATAAAGCAAGAATCGAATTCCAAAACAAATGTAACAACAAGATTGAAACATCAACGATCTAAATCCAAACTCCAATTCAGTTTCTAACATGGGTTGTCTAGGATACTACTTAGATTCCGAGAAAGATCCAAATTCAATATCACAATACAATCCTGGGTAGGAGATCGCACGACCCCCTGTTAAGAAATCTAGTTGAGTGCCAAATTCACTAAGGGTGCACTGTCCTGGGGCACTCTCCTCCACCGGCGCAATAGATCCTAAGCCCTAGTTCCACCATCGAAGTGGAAACAACTCGCAGCCAGGGAGATTAGCTTTAGATCACAAAACCAGTGATAGTAGGATCACCGACGGATCAGAGGAGGAAATCATAGGAGTACAAGGACAAGACGGGTCAAGAACAGTTTATCACAGTAGATGATGGTTGGCTAACGAACCCAGCCTCATTTAGTCGCCGTCACTTCTTCGTCGTGCTCACAAACCCCTTCCCAACCCCAGTGGAAATGGTTGATGGGTGGTTTAGATATCGATTTAACCTTGAAGCGGCAATACGGCGCCCCTCTCCGATCAGATCTAAACCCGTGGAGTGGAGAAAATGGATTTGGAGGAAAAAGATGATGAAGAAGAAGAAGGCTAATTAAGGGAGATAGGATCGAGTGGTTGCGACGGACTCTGCAAGAAGAGAAGGAAATGATCGGTTGTAAGGAACCATTTTTGCATTTTGGCCCCTACACTCTGGAGTTTCGCAACCTGTCCCTTAATTTTCGAAATGTATGCATATCAACCCCTTGTACTTCTTCCCATCTCTGATTTTTCCCCTATTAAACTGGAAAATTTGAACCCACTAACCCTAAATAGCCTCCGAACTTTCTGTGGCCGGGTTTTAACTTACGGTACTCAACATTGACTGAGATAAGAGATAACCTTTTGGAGAAGAGGTGATCTCGATCCCCAAAAAATAACATAGTAAACTCAAGTCTTTCATCGCAAAACAATGAGCCTAATTCGAAGTTCAAAGACTCAATTCCAATTAAGTCATCACCAGTAATTATTATGTCATTCACATATAAATATAAAAGTATACGACTTATACGCGTACACTTAACAAATAAAGTCGAATCATGATTAATGGGCTGAAAGCTAAGACAGATAATCACTGTGGAGAACTTCGCAAACCAAGCATGTAGTGCTTGTTTGAGTTTATAGAAAGCTTTGCAAAGTCTGCAAACTTCACCAGATCTATGAGCAACTCCAAAAGAAGGCACCATATACACTTCTTCTGGTAGATCACCATTCAAGAATGCATTCTTAATATACATATGAGATATTTTCCATCGACGAACAAAAGCAATAGCAATCAACATACAAACGGTGGTCATTTTAGCAACAGGGGCAAAGATTTCATCATAATCCATATTATACTCCTGAGAGTAACCTTTAGCAACAATATGAGCTTTGTATCATTCAATACAACCATCAGATTTAATTTTGATCTTATATACACAACGAGAATCAATGATCCATTTTTCTGGTGGTAGAGGTACTAAATTCTAAGTATGTGTATGATGTATAGTAGTTAATTCCTCATCCATAGTATTTTATCAAAGTGGGTTATC
Organism: Boesenbergia rotunda; assembly: GCA_024364735.1. NCBI lineage: Eukaryota > Viridiplantae > Streptophyta > Magnoliopsida > Zingiberales > Zingiberaceae > Boesenbergia > Boesenbergia rotunda. Next base: position 249,639 of record JAGFNQ010004829.1, read on the forward strand.
AACCGCTTCTCTATATGACAAAGGCTCAAAAATATGATGAATAGAGGTGACAAAAGAAATAAAAAAACTAAAATATCAAGAATAAGCAAAATTAGATAGTTTAGTAGACTTACGAGGACATGTTTACCTACGAATAGGATTATCCACAATCTCATGAGGTGATGAAACAGTCGCAGGAGGAGGAGGGGGAGGGTGAGGAGAAGATGTCTCGATATTACCAGATTTAGTGGAGTTATCATGAGGAAAAGTAGCTATGGGAGAGGGTCATCGGTGTTGGTACTAAAGGGATCTATGCAAATAAGACCTGAGAAGAAAGAAATATGATTAAGAAATACAACATGACGAGAGATATATAATTTTTTATTGACTCGATCAAAATAACGATATCCCTTTTGACCGACATATAACCATGAAAGACATACAAAACAAATTTTGACGATAACTTATCACTCTCAACGTGTGGTCGCAGAACAAAACAGGTACAACCAAAAACACATAATGAGGAATAATCAGGAGCATGACCACATAGTTTTTGAAAGGGAGACAAACATGAATTATGAGAAGTTGGAATTCTATAAATTACATGAGTTGCAGTAAAAACTATTTCTCCCCAAAAGACGCTAGGAACCTTCGCAAATAATAAGAATGAGTAGGCTACCTCAACAAGATGTCTATGCTTTCTCTCTGCAATCCCATTCTATTTAGATGTTTCTCGACACAATGTTTGATGTATTTTCCCTTTTGATGCAAGCAAATGATAAAAATCATTGGAAGTGTATTCACCCCCCCCCCCCCAATCACAATTAAAACAATTGATAACAACTGAATGTTGAGTTTTGACAAGAGTTTTAAAGTCATTAAAGATGGTAAGATAATCATATTTATGTTTCATAAGATAAACCCAAATATAATAAGTACAATTATCAATAAAAAAAAATATAATATCTTGATCTACCTTCTGTAGCAAAGGCTCTCACACATCAGAATGAATAAGATCAAAAGGATTAGAAGTAAAATATAGACTTTTATTGAAAGGTAATATAGAAAATTTTGTCAGTTTATAACCACTACAATTAGAAATATCATGACTTTTTAAAGATCCTAATACTCCAGAAGAAGCAAAAAATTGTAAACAAGACGCTGAGACATGACCGAGATGAGCATACCACAAATAAAAATCAGAAGAAATATGAATCAATCGAAAAGATAACAAATTGACACTAGAAGCTGCAACACCTGCTACTTGAAGTTGATATAAGACATAGAGTCTCCCTTGTCTACGACCTGTCCCAATCACCTGTTGAGATCACGAGTCATGCATATAACAATTGGATGAATAGAAAAATATTACATATCCAGACTCACATAATTGACTAACAACAATAAGATTAAGTATAAGACTAGGAATATAATAGATATCAGGAAGAGACAAACAAGTTGCAACAATAGAATCAACACATACTAATGGCATTGAAGTACCATCAGCTGTCACAATTTATAAAGATGAGTTAGGAGACACGAATATAAAAGACGACAAGTTATGTGACATATGATGAGAGGCTCCAGAATCAAAAATCTATAAAGAAGAAGATATATCTGATGTACCAGATGATAACAAACTTATATGAAAAAAAGCATACATGACAGAGGGTTATGGAGTAAGGAAGTGTTGAAAATATTCAAGCATAGATGGATCTATAGAGGAGGCAATCACTGCACTACTAGATTGAGGTGATCGTTGATATAATAATTGTTGTGATTGATTGTCAGATTTCCATGAACAATTCTGATGCAGCACCGGTGGTTGTTGAGATCGTTGTTGTTGGTACTATTGCTGCGGTGGTCGTTTGTCATTGTTCAACAATAATGGACACTAAGTGTCGGGACCGGTAGGAGAGCTAGAGGGAGGGTGAGTAGCTCCAATCTTTGCTCGTTATAGATTTGTTGCGGCGGAAGACTTGAGCAACCCTAACACCTCGATTTTACTTGGTATCCACCGCCTTGAGGTGACTAATCCAAGGATCCGCTCTCCTCACTCTCTCATACACTATGAAAGATTTCCTTCTTGAGATAGAGAAACCTCTTACAAGCTTACAAGAAGATATAACAAAAAACTCAAGCAAATACAAAAGAAATCATACAAGATTTACACAACTTAGCTCTCTTTACTTTTCTTGCTATCTTCAAGCTTGGAACTGCCTCTTGATCCTTGGAAATGCAACAACACTAAGCTCTAAGGCCTCGCTTGAAATGGCGATGAAGGAGGAGGAAGAATCGTTGAAGCTGCATGAGCGATCCCGCTTCAAACCTGTGTGAAAACCCTATATACCCGACGCCTAGGGTTCCCTAATCGATTGCCTAATCGATTACCACGTCAGACTTAGCCGTTCAACCACTATTTTTTGAAGCTTAATCGATTAGCCAATCGATTAAGAATAACCTTAATCGATTGCTGAATCGATTCAACACCTTTCTGTGCTCTTGCGCATTACTGATGTAATCGATTGCCCAATCGATTACCAATCACCTTAATCGATTGCCCAATCGATTAAGAGAAGGCTAAATCGATCACCCAATCAATTCAGCCAGCTTCTGTTCTCGCAACTCATTTCTCCCAATCGATTACTCAATCGATTCACTCCTTCCTTAATCTATCACCCAACCAATTAAGAAAGTTTCTGTTCGCGAGAAACCAACATCAATCGATTACCCAATCAATTGACCCTAACCCTAACTTGCGTTCACACGTTTAGGGTTCCCTTGCCTAACCTCGGTCAACTGTGACCTGTTAGGACTTCCTTACCAAGTGTCCGATCATCCTTTTGACCGACTTGAATTTTCCCTTGCCTAGTTCCCAACTAGGACTTACCTCGTGCCAACGTACGATCTCCCCGATCCACTTGGACTTTTCCCATGCCAACGTACGATCTCCCTGATCCATCTAGACTTTACCTAGTCCCACTAGGACTTTTCCCATGCCAAGTGTGATCTCCCCGATCCATCTAGACTTTTCCCGTGTCAGCGTGCGATCTCCCCAATCCATCTGGACTTCACCTAGTCTCACTAGGTGTGCCTAATCCCACAAGGACTTTTCCCATGCTAGGTGTGATCTCCCCGATTCACCTGGACTTCACCTAGTCCCACTAGGTCTTTTCCAGTCAAGTCTCCAGTCAACCTTGACCCACTTGACTCACACGATATTCAACCATCATACGATATTCAAACATCATTATCAAACATCGAAACATCCAACCTTAAGCTTACCAAGCTTACCAGACATAAGCTCACCCGAGCCTAGTCAAACTAGGTCAACTCTGACCTAACAAAGATTGCACCAACACTAAGATTTTCATTATCCCTTATTTTTGCAATAAGCATATTCATCATTAGAAACTTTCGACGTCGATCTATTTTGGTTATAAGGTGGAGGCCACTGTGGTGCTGCAAAAATTGATGGCGTAGATGGTACAATAGTTCTTTTATCAACCTGAATTTAAGGTGAATCTTCTCTGCTAGTAGTTCACGTACTACTAAATCTATGGAAGAAAGAGGATATTATGATGTAAAATATGTTCCAAGCAATCCTTCAAAATCATCATGAAGAGTCATCAAAAATTGAATCAGACATTATTCTTCTTTACGAGTGATATAAGCGGGGAATCCTCATAATTTTGAGGATTTTATGAGCGTCAACTTGTCTCAAAGTTCTAACATGGTAGAATAATAGTATTGAATACCCATATTTTGCTATCGAAGTGCGTGAATATCTACTTTCAATTTATATTGTTTGGCAAGGTTAGACTACATGTATAACCTTGCAGATGATCCCAAACCTCTTTGGCAGTCTCGTAGTCGACCAACTGAGTACCAATGGAGTATGTAATAGAATTATTAATCTACGTAATAATCTTCGTAGTATCAGCCTACCAAATATCCAACGACTTTGCATAATCAGTAGCATTGTTATCCGTAGATTTATCTCGCACACTTAAAACATATCCCTATATAGATTTCCCCGCAAGAAATTCTTCATAGCATATCCCTAATATGAATAATTTTTTCTATCCAATTGAACACTAATCTATTGAAGCAAATTATCCGTGCAACCACTCATGATGACAAAACGAATAATACTCACGAATAACCAAATAGTGAACAAAAAATAAGTTGATGGGAGAACAAAAGAAACTCAATCAATGCTCAGAACGAAAAATTATACAATCCGCGAAAATTATGGATCGAATTAATAGCCCTTCAATCGACTAGTCAAAGTCATGAAGAAGAAGACTCTGATACTAGGTAAAAATTGAGAAAAGAAAAAAGTAGCCGTCTTGATAAATCTTAAAGTGTTTAAGAAAAATAAAATACCAAGTCTTATATAAATGGGTTAAGAAACCCTAAACCTAAACTGAAAAGAAAAAAAGAGTAAAATACCCTAAATGCAATATATACAATCTCACAAATGCTAGCCGTCAAATTCCAGATGTAGATGCAGGTCATACACCAGTCAGCGATCGTCCTCATAGTGTTGTTGAGGGCCCTGACCCGTAGTACCAGCGCAAGGCGGCAACACCATCACCCTGCCGATCACGTAAGGAATGTAGAACTCCAGGCAGTAAACCACCTGGCCGCAAGTGATCGAGGTGTCGACCTACGATGCCACGGAGAGGGTTGCCGCCACCACCAGCACCTCCTCAACTGCAACAAAGTGAGTCATTGCCGGAATGCAAGCGACTAAGTGAGCAATGAATAGGCCGAGATGAATGGGGATGTGGATGGAATGAGAGGGAGCTCGTTCAAGGTGAAAAAAATTATCAATAATAATAATAATAATAATAATTTGGGAATGGAAGGGAAATCAGTTGCATTAATGGCTCTTATTTATAGTATTAAGATATTTGTATTGATTTGAATATTAATTTAGTATTTATCCATTATATTAACATCTTCCTTTATTAACACACACTCGCATTCCTTTTAACATTAACATTGATTATTTATATGACCCAGTATCCATTTATTCATCTTTATTTTTATATCCAAAATTTATTTTCTTAATTTTTGTTTTATTTTATATAAAATATGCTTATTAACAATATTCAATTCTTTGAATGTTGTTAATGTTAATGTGTGGGCATTATAACACATCTATATACTCATCCATATTGATTTGTAATATCATTTAAGTGTTATAAAACTCACATATTAACATCAATGTGAATGTTCTTATTTCACATGTTAGACAGTCATCAAATGTATTCTTTTCAATATATATTTTTATGATAAATATATATATTATCTAAGTTATTATAAGCATCAAGTATATTTTTTGTAAATTTAATATTTAAAATTTGAATTATAATATTTAAGATAA
>JAGFNQ010004829.1:257111-287318 GCA_024364735.1 Boesenbergia rotunda
AATAATGGGCCTTATATGGGCTTTTCTAGTACCATGGTTATTAGTGGATTTTAGGTAGAATTTAATATAAATATAAATGGGTTTTAATTAGGAATATTAGTATGATTATGGGTAGGTCTTAGGGGAATTTTCGAAAATAATAAAATAAAATAAAATAAAATAAAAATAAAGTGCATGCACTAAGGATTAAACCTTGGACCTAGTATATCATCATGCATGTACTAACCAATTCACCTAACAAGGGAGTGCTAGTAGAGAATGAAGAGGATTTTGGTTAAGGCTTAGGGAAGTGAAGAGTCATCAAGAGAAGAGATACCATGACCCTTCACTTGCCCTCCTTCATGTGGTATAAAAGAATAGATGAGAGAGGAGACATGGAAGTTACTCTTTTCTTTTCTTCTTCCACCAAGTCCATTCTTCTTCCTCCTCCTTCCTTCTCCTAGCCGAAACCCACCAAGACCCCTCTCCCTTGGAAAAGCTTCACAAGGGGACTTTATCTTGAAGATCCAAGACTTTCTACAAGGCTACAAGGGCTAAGGAGAGGCCTAGGGTCAAGGAGTTTTCTTTTGGCTTCTCCATTCAAGGTGATAATCAAAGACAAACCAAAGTAAGACCCCCTCACCTGTGGTATAATGGTTTTCAAGTTATTTTCCATGATATAAGAATTTGTTGGACTATATGTTGAGAAAACTAGGGTTAAGGCCTCCAAGGGTTTCGGCCACCACAAGATTTCCATGTTTAGATTTGGATCTAACTTTCTAATAATGTTTCCTAAGTTTTCTCATGTTGTAAGGAATGTTAATGGGGAGTTATGTGAAGTTTTTACATGACCTATGACTTTGTAACTTTCAGTCAAGTTAGGGTTTGTAGTAAGGAGTTAGGGTTAACTCCAAGCAAGGGTTCTAATGACTTTCTATGGTATTGTAGGTAAGGTATTAGATGTAAGTTGGGAATTTTATAAAGTTTTCCATGTGTTTTTGACCCATTAGGGTTTCGGCCAAAGACAAATAAGAGGGCTAGGAATTTGAGTTGGCTCCAATTATGGGGTCAAATGACTTCCTATGACATTGTATGAATGTATGGGTTCTCCTTTTTCCTATGGACCTTTGCATGTTGCTTGAATGATGGGGTCTTTCCCCTATTGAACTTTCGGCCAAGAGCATAAGTTAGGGTTTGGGTTGGGTTAAGTTTCAAAGGAGACTTGTTTATGGTTTACTAGGATGTATGTATATGATTAAGCATGTTGTAAGAATTTTTATGTGACCTAAAACCCTAACTTCATGTAAAATGTATCATGACTTTGTATGTTAGGTCATGTGCTATGATGATTCATAAATATTTAGACCCTATGCCATGAACCTAGGGAAATGTATCCTATATGAAAAGATCTAGGCATGTTTTTCCTATGTACCACGACCATGCATGCTTTATGAATTAAGATGCTAATTTTTTTTTAAAAAAAACCACACAAGTGCGATGTTTCAACTAATTCAACCTTGCCACATAAAAATGCAAGCCATCCGGAAAAATAGTAAAGGAATGAATTAAGATGCTAATTAAGTATGTATATCATGCTTTATAAATGATATGTATGTATGTCATGCTTTATGAATGATATGAATGTATGCCATGCTTTATGAATGATATGGATGTATGTCATACTTTATGAATGATATGTACGTATGCCATATTTAAAAATGAAGATGATGAATGAAAATGATAATCATGACTCTAAGACAAAATGATGTATGCATGACATACATTATGAATGAAGATAATGAATGATGATGAATGTTCATGCCTTTAAGGCATCATGATGTTAAGTATGAATGATGAAATGTTAAGTATGTTTATGTCATGCTAAGGGATGGGCACCTTAAGAACGCCTCGGTTCTGGACTACCGTAGCTGTCCACGGTTCTGGAACTACCGCAGCTGTTCCTATTCTTATGTCAAGTTTCATGAAACAAGATTATGTTTATGCTAAGAATGTTCTATGAATGATGAAGCATGTGAAGTATTTTACTTTTTATGAATGGGCTTGTACCGGACCGAAGTAAGGGTCCAAGGGATGGGCACCTTAAGAACGCCCCGGTTCTGGACTACCGAAGCTGTCCACGGTTCTGGGACTACCGCAGCTGTCCAACAGGGATGTGCACCTTAAGAACGCCTCGGTTGTAGGACTACCGTAGCTGTCCTTACCCTAGTAGGTCGAGATTAGCTACCTTGTATTTACTTAGGGATGCGCGCATATGATGTATGTATGTGGTACAAGCCGGGGACCCCCATGATGTTATGATTATGTTTAAGTACTTATAACTATGGTTTTCAAAATTAAGCATCCTTATGATATATGCATTTGACTCATGCATTCATTCATGCTATGCATTATGCCATGAAAAGTATGTTTATGATTATGCTCATGTTAAGAATGATACCATGAAAAGTATGTTTATGATTATGTTCATGTTAAGAATGATACCATGAAAAGTATGTTTATGATTATGTTCATGTTAAGAATGATACCATGATAAGTATGTTTATGATTATGTTCATGTTAAGAATGATATCATGATAAGCATGTTTATGATTATGTTCATGTTAAGAATGATACCATAAAAAATATGTTTATGATTATGTTCATGTTAAGAATGATACTATGATAAGTATGTTTATGATTATGTTCATGTTAAGAATGATACCATGATAAACATGTTTATGTTTATGTTCATGTTAAGAATGATACCATGATAAGTATGTTTATGTTTATGTTCATGATTAAGAATGATGTCATGATAAGTATGGTTTAAGAATTTGGTTTATGCTTATATGACGTATGGATTTTCGTGAGTAGGAAAGGGTCTTACTAAGCCTATGTGCTTATAGTTTTATTTTTCTTATACCGCAGATCAAGCAAGAGGTTACTAAGGGAAGCAGCAGGAGAGGCAAGGGCATGTGTGTGGCAGTGACATGGCAAAGGGATTCTCCTATTTACACTTATCACATGACTTATGTTTGAAATGCCTTCTCTGGTTCTATGCTAAACGTATAATAGTTATGCCTAAGAAATAACTTACAACTTATGATGCTTATAGACAAGTTACAATGTCTACTTATGATGCTTATGGATAAGTTATGGAATGTTTAAATCATGATGCTATGTATGCTGGTAATATGTTCAGTTACAATGTCACCATGTTCATGAATGATAATTTAGGCATGTATAGACGAATCAAGTATTAGTTGCATAGTAAACGCATATGTATAAGAAGAAAAAAATTATTCCGCTGCATTAAGATATTCTTATGCCCTATGTATGTTAGCGTAACGCCGCCTCTTGCCACACCGTAAGGTGTGGGAAAAAGGCGGGCGTTACAATTGGTTTGGGGAGTAATTAGCTAGTTATCATAATTAAATACATCCTTGATACAGGAGCTTGATTGGATTATTGACGGGTGGTTCTTTTTGCTTGATACGGACTTCACTCTTGGAGGCGGGTACTTCTTGCTTGTATCTGTAGATTCACTTTATCTTTATACATGGCTAGTTGATATATATGCAGTAGGCTGATATTGACCTTTATCTGCTACCGTTTTATTATCCTGCTTGATACTTATGCTTGACCTTGGATATGATATATACTTTCTTCTATACAGTCTCATTTATTTGTTATCTGATTCTGTATAGCATTGGTATGAGCATGAGTATGTGGATAGGGTTTAGCATACCATTGTATGGTTGTATGGTTGATTTTAGTCATACTTACACGTGTGTCTAGATATGGACTGATTAGGTTATTGTGGTATGTCACTTGATATCTGCATTGGTTGATTCTATTCATGCTTGCACGTGTATCTGGATATAGGATTGATTGGGTTATGATGCATACATATGACCGGTGCATGATAGGTTAAGTTATGTGTCGATGACCAGGTAGGGGTTGCATGTGTTAGTCATGCACCATACTTGCACTGTTGCATGTCGGCGATCAGCGACTCCCTTGTGGTTGAGCCTATCGTCTTCCGGTACATGATATGCATACACGGCCACTCATGGGTTAGTGGATACCGCTGGGTGTGTGCATTTGCTCTGTAGTGCTCCGCTCGTCCGCTCAAGGGTAGTGGTTTCGGAGCGTGGTAGCACACAGAGATCCCTTCTCTTCCCATAGACCAGTGAAGATGAGAGAGATATCTCCCCCATATATATATGGGGCGGAGCGATAGCTCCACCAGCATCCTGTCCTCTCGGTCACTCAGGAGCAGTGATGGCAGAGTGCGGACAATGTCACTGCTCTACCCACTCGGCCGACACAGTATCGTCTGTCTCGGTGGCTTGACTGGTGTTAGGGGGTGACCATGGCATTGCATCATGTGCATATGATACATTTGTGCATTGATTGTGTTTGATGTATTTACTTGCTGCACTTGTTTGACATGCATATACAGGATGTACTTTTGGTATGGTTTGTTGACCCTGCACTTGCTCGTATGGTACGAGTCCTATTATGATCATGATAGACTGATTTCTGATATGTACAGTCCTTTATTGTTTCAGTTATGCATGTTTCTGATATTATTATGGAGACTGTATCCTGTTATTTTTTTATAGCTGTTTTAGCTACTTTTCTGCCATGCATATCTTTCTATATACCCGCGAGTCTACTTGGACTCACCACCCGTCATAATATTTTTGTTTTCAGGTTGATAGCTCGCCGGAGGAGCCTAGTTGCCAGTCCCGGGTCCCCACGACTCCATTTGGATGGATGCTTCCACTGGTTTTGTTTTCTTTGATAGCATAGTCTACGTTTTGTATTCGTTTCATATACCGTGGGCTTGTATTGGATTTATTCGTATGGTATTGTATTTTTGAGTCCTCTGTTGGACTTTATGCTTGTGGTTTTGCTACGCACCTGCCCAGGGGGCAGCTCAGGTGAGTTTATATTTTCAGTATAGAGTGTTTCATCATCTTATGCTTTATATATATTTGTTTTGGGGCCTGAGGCCAATTTATAAACTGCGTGTGTTGTGTGTATGTGTAAATTGTCCGCCGGACAGGGGAGATGCTGTTCGATTTTATATTGGATCAGCGGCTCCAATGGTCTTGGGGCGTGACAAGCTATTCTTAGAAGAACACAATAAAAAAACGCAACAAGATTATAAAATATATTGAAATATAATAATGAATCCTATTTTACTTGCTCTTTTCTTCTTTATATTACCTCTTAGTAGTAGGAAATATAACAACACTTGACTTCAAAACCCTCAAGTAATGGCACGCTCAAATCTTCACGAGAACCCCTTTCCTAGGGTTACTTTCGAGCTAATTTATGCTTCCTAATCAATTGGCTTGATCGTTTGTCGCGTCACATCCGAGGATTCAAATCTACAGAATGGCTCTTTTCGCCCTACCAATTGATTGGCGAGTCATATCAATCGATTAACAACTTCTAATCAATTAAGCCAATTGATTATGAAGCTTTCTGTCCTCGCGAAAGCTCATTATCAATCGACTAACACAATCGATTAACAAGGCTGAATTGATTAGGTCAATCGATTCAACTCCTTTCCATGATCGTGAAAACACACTGCCAATTGATTAGCACAATAGATTGACAAGGCTGAATTGCTTAGTCGAATCGAATCCAAAGCCTACCGAGCATGATGAAATAAGCCTCCATATTGATTACCTCAATCGATTGGTTTGGGACAATCGATTGCACAAATCAATTCTCTAACCCTAAACCCAAAATTTGAGTTTAGGATTTACCAATCGATTCTCATCTCTCACCAATTGATTGACAACCTTAAATTCAACTTTTTCAAAATTGAATTCGTGTCTCGTTTGACATCTGGTTGACCTCAACCTATCAGGACTCTCCCCACTCCACATCTAGTCATCCGTGACCTATTGAGACTTCTCATTTACCAGCATCTGGTTATCTGTGGCATGTTAGGGCTTCCTCACCAAGTAACCGATCAACCTTTGACCCACTTAGACATTTTCCCTTGTCAAATTCTTGTTGGACTTCTTATTTGTCAACCTTCCCGTTAGATTTTCAGTCATCAAGTGTTTAGTCCTTCATCGACCTTCCTTGACCTACTTAGACTTTTTCCTTTGCCAACTTTCATTGGACATCCACTCACCAATGTCTAGTCCTCTTTGACCCATTACAACTTTTTTCCTTGTCAATTTTCCGTTAGACTTATGCTCACCAAGTGTCTGGTACCCACTTAGAGTTTTATCCCTTGCCAATTTTTTGTTAGACTTCTCCTCATCAAGTGCCCAATCCTCTTTGACTCGGACTTTTTTCCTTGCCAACCTTTTGATTGGACTTTCGATCGTTAAATGTCCAGTCAACCTTTATTCACTTAGACTTTTCCCTTGCTAACCTTCTAATTGAACTTTCCATATTATCAAATATCTAGTCAACCATAATATTACTTTACTTTTCTCTCATATATTTATCAAACATCTAAATCCAAATTTAACTTAACTCGAATTTGATCAACCTGATCAATCTTGATCCAAGGTCAATTGCACTAATAATAAAGTTAACATCTAGCTTCTACAATTATAGAAGCTATTTGCCAGCTTCTACCATGATGATTTTATATCAGTTTAATTTTGGTTTTCTGAGTTATAATTTGATTAAAATAGTATTTCAACGAGCAAATCAAATAATAAGGATTCTATGACACGCATTATATTTTAAATAAATATAATTTAATTACGATTGAGTGCGTAAAAGCTTGCATGATATTTACACCGTGTAACAAATACCTGCTAACTTTTACACATTTGCAAAGTTAATCGACAACTTACAATAGTACTTTAAGGGTGCATTTGATTGGGGATTATTCTCCATCTAAGATTATTAAAAAATCTTATTTGATTTAGATAATCAGCGATTCCTAAGTAATGATCGATGTCCGACACGTCAGCAAAAGGGGCATGTAATCCGGAATCGGAAAACCTTAGGAAAGTAAAGTTTTTCTTGATTCCGAGATCATGAAACTTATCTTTCCAAAATTATCCTCCAACATTTACCTTAGCAAAAGAGGCATTATTCACGGTCGACCACCGGCAACGACGGCCGGCGACCACCGCCGGCCGATGACCATTATTCCCGACCGACGATCGGCAACGACGTCCGGTGACCGCCGACGACGACCGGCCATTATTCGCGGCCGACAACCGGCAACGGCGACCGATGACCGCCGCCGGCGGCCGACGACCGAGGGTACGAATATGTATATAATATCATCTTAATTTTTTATTTTAAATTTATAAATATATAATATTATTATACTTAAATTTAACTAAAGGGCAATACGGTAAAATATTATATTATATCATAGACTATATTACCTTTAAACAAACAAGATTTTATTTGATTACCTAAATTAAATCAAACAACTTCAGGTTATATTTCATTCCCTATTACCTTGATTATATTATTACTTGGTAATCACATAACTAAAATTATGTCTGATAACTAAAACCAAATACGCCCTAAAAGTATTTTTGGGATAAGAGCCCCTTAATTTTTTAGACTGACCTTAATTTAACTTTTTAAAATAAAAGAAAACAACAATCTATGTAATACTTCAATTAATTTGGAGTGCCATTTCAATTTTAAAAATATTTTTAATTAGTGGTATCGTTAATAAATTTAGATCAAACTGTTATAATTATAATTAATAACTTTGAGTACATTAACCTCGGCTGCTGTTTAAAAAAATCCCTCGTACCTGGGTGTCTTGGCCTGCCCAACATTCACCGTAATTTACCCCCTCTGGACACTTGTGGGACAGAGACCAGGGGGCCGCTGGGCTGGTAGTTCCAACCTTTTTGAAATATAACAAATTCAAGTATTCTCTGCAAGATGGATTGATGGTTAATGAGTGAATATTATCATCTTGAGATCTAATAGTTAAAATTTGATAAAGTTAGTATGCCCGTCCTTGTATTATATTACCCACAGCATCTGGACTAGTAGCTCACATGATTTACCTTCTCTGTATTGACTTTGGGATGGATTGGCATGAGCGTTGATGGCGAGCGAATCGCTTTTTTTCCATATATAACAACTTTAATTAGTTAGTCTCCACATAATGGATTAATGGTTAATATGTAAGTATTGTCATATGTACTAGTCATAACATTCGGACTAATAATTTTTATAATTTATCTCTTCCATATTAATTTTGAGATTGATTGATAAAGACACTGAGAATGAACAAATTTTGAGAACGAACAAATTTTTTTTTCATTGTATGTCACCTATAACAACTTTAGCTAGAATTAGTCAAAATTACTCTAATCATAATATTTTTTTAGTTAAAATTAAAATATTTTGGGATAAATAAAACGTCTATACTCTATACTTATGATATGAAATATCTTTTCTAGAAAAAATAAATAAAAGGGGGTTTTTATATTTTTTTCTCGAGTAAAAACATAAAAGAAAAGAATATAGGGCTAAAGTAAAAAAAAAAAAAAACAGGTGTCTTCTTTCTACTAAAACGATATACTAAGGTACAATTAAACTTCTACCATCAATTCGACCCATAAAATTTTTTTATTGATTCAAGATAAATTAAAAAATATTCATGTTGAATAATTTAAAAATTTAGCATCTCATAGTAACACACCCTATTTAACAAAAAAAAATTTATAAAATATGTCATAATTAGAGATCGAATCGTAAATACCTATATAATAATTAGTCACACTTCAGCTATACTATATCACTGGAAGAAAATGTCTTCTTTCTACTAAATATCATAGGGTCGCTCTATGTTATTTTTTTAATCAAAAAGTGTTTCGTCCCTCTAAAATAACATAATTGTCTTCCGGTATTATTCATCTCTCACCTAAATCTTGAATTAATTTGGCATGTTATAACAATTAAGAAATCGTAATTGCTATACAGGAATCTTGAATTGGTCGGGCACATTATAATAGCTACGAAACTGTAACTGCTACACCTGTGTAGCAGCTACAATTTCATAACTGTTACAATGTTAAAAAATATTTAAACTGACATTTATTGGAGCATTCGAAAAGAATTTAAACGATATCTTTTGGCCTTAAATATAGTCGTTACGGGTATTATCCTATAATAATTATAGATATCTGAATAAGCTTCAATTGATATATTATGTGTCATGTTATTAAATTCGAATCAAAAGTTATAAACTCCTTTTGGATTTAATATTTACTTGATAATATAGTATGAAATCGTAATTATTATAATTATAACCCTATAATACATCAAATCAAAGATAATTCATAGATCTATAATTAATTTTATGTAGAAATCATGTTGTTAGGTTTTAGGTAAAAAAATATTATTTAATTTTTTTTTTTGTGAGGTTTTGAATAAATTTGGTCTTAATTTGTTTATGTTATAATATCTAATAGATTAGTAATTGTTATAAGGCGTTGATTTAAATGAAATATATATATATATAATGAAAATATTGTTGGATATGATTTTGATGTCATCGATCGTTGAAAGTCAAGTTTGACTTCAAAATCGAAATCTACGTTTCGCGTAGATAAATCTGGATTATTTATTTGCTCAAAACCGAATAAGGTGAATGAGAAATTAATTGTTCAAGATACGCTCAATAGTGACCGTCAGATCAAAGATCTGGACAGATTGCAAGAAGGTGCGATCTGGAGCGTCGGATCAAAGATCTGAATGTGAAGAGGGAGAATGGATCTGAGGCGTCAGATTAAATGTTCTAATCTGACGGCCGAGATCAAGATGGATTTGAAGAGTTATAACTCTTCAGATCAAAGGACGAGATTAAATGACCTTTAAAGGGTTATACCCTTTCGTTATGAACGGTCCAGATCTGTTCGAACCAAAGGGTACTTACCTCTTCACTCAATATAAATAGATCCCTCCACTAGATCATTTCATTCATTCAAGCATTGCAATTTAAAGCATTTGCACTCATCCATCTTCTGCATCGAGAGTCCAAAAAGTCTGCGAAAAGGTTCGCCGGTCTCGGAATTTGAAGTGCTACTATTCTGAGATGACGTCGTTGTATCTTGGAAACGAATTGCTGCTATCCGTGAGTACCAGTAGCGTAGCAATATCGTTTTACGGAGATAGTGTCGAACACTAGCCTCGACGTAAACCTATCAGTTTGCTTCCTCCGAGCAACCTCCCGGAAGATCCGACGGTCGTAAATCGACTAAGTCAAATACCGAGAAGATAGCAACCTCCCGGAAGATCCGACGGTCGTAAATCGACTATGTCAAATACCGAGGAGATACAAGTTATACAAAAATTCCAACAATCGTAAAACGATATTGGCAAACTGATATGACCGGAGTCAACGATGTACCAACCGCCGTCGTCCCTCACGTCGAGAAGCCGAACGGAGCCGACTTCAAAATCAACGATATACCAACTGTCGTCCCTCACGCCGAGAAGCTGGAGAAATTCAACGGAGCCGACTTCAAAAGATGGCAGCAGAAGATGCTGTTCTACCTAACCACGCTGAACCTTGTACGATTCCTGCGTAAAGACCCACCAGCCGCTACGGAAAATAATTCCGGGAGCCAGGCTGCTCACGATGCGTGGTCACACGGAGACTTCCTGTGCCGTAATTACGTTCTTAAAACGCTGGACAATGCGCTATATAACGTATATTGCATAATGGAGATGGTCAAGTCACTGTGGGAATCACAGAAGAAATACAAAATCAAAAAACGCCGGACTGAAGAAATTCATCGTCGGTCGGTTTTTGGATTTCAAAATTGTGAATTCCAAGAGCGTCACGTCTTAGGTCCAAGACATGCAACTGATAATGTATGATCTGGACGCCGAAGGAATGACGCTGAATGAGTCATTCAAAGTTGCTGCGGTAATCGAAAAACTCCCTCCTTCATGGAAGGATTTCTAAAAATTACCTAAAAAGCATAAGGAGGGCTTGAACCTTCGACCTTGTGGCTAATAGCCACACGCTCTAACCAACTGAGCTATTACTACTTACCCTAAAATTTATGGGGGAAAGCCATATTATCAGCAAATCACATTCTCAAAGGGTGCGAGCCATCGTACAAATACTTGAAAGTGTGGGGGGTGCTTAGCAAAGGTCGAAGTATCTAAGCCAAAGCAAGTTAAAATCGAACTTAAAACGTTCAATGCAACATTTGTCGGATATGCCCAAAATAGTAGTGCATATCACTTCATAGTCAAACATTCCTGATATTCATGTGGGTACAACCATAGAATCTCGGAATGCAATAATTTTTGAAGACGTGTTTCCAAATAAGAAAGGAAAACGTTCAAAAATAATGACAACGGAAGTTCTAACAAAGATAATGTTCCAGAACTTAGTTGTCATAAAAGGGCTATTGACAATCAAAGCGAAGAGCCACGTCAGAGCAAACAGACTAGGGTTGAGAAATCGTTCAGGCCGGATTTCATGACATTCATGTCAGAAATGGACCCAAGAACACTAAGCGAAGCTCTCTCTGGTCCCGACGGCCCATTGTGGAAAGAAGCTGTCAATAGTGAAATCGAGTCCATCATAAATAACCATACTTGGGAATTAGTAGACCTTCCTTCTGGTACTAAACCATTAGGTTGTAAGTGGATACTAAAATGCAAGTATAAAGCTGATGGATCTATTGACAAGTATAAGGCCAGACTTGTAGCTAAAGGGTACAAGCAACAGGAAGGCCTTGATTACTTCGATACCTACTCACCGGTGACAAGAATTACGTCCATACGAGTGTTGATAGCCATTACAGCATTGTATGACCTTGAAATACACCAAATGGATGTTAAGACTGCGTTCTTAAATGGTGAGTTGGAAGAAGAAATCTACATGGAGCAACCCGAGGGGTTCATAGCTCCTGGAACTGAGAGAAAGGTGTGTCGACTTGTTAAGTTGTTGTACGGACTTAAACAAGTACCAAAGCAATGTCACAAAAAATTTGACAAAATAAAGCTGTCAAACGAATTCAAAATAAATGAATGTGACAAATGCATGTATGTCAAAAGCACACCTGAGAGTTATGTAATCGTCTGTCTATACGTAGACGACATGCTCATAATGGGAAGTAATCATGATATCATCATGAGTACTAAAAAAAAATGTTGACCAATAGTTTCGACATGAAAGATATGGGTCTAGCAGATGTCATATTGGGAATTAAAATTCTCAGGACGTCCGATGGGATAGTTTTAACACAATCCCATTATGTAGAGTCAGTATTGAAAAGATTCAATGCATATGATCTCTCTACTGTAAAAACACCTGTGGATCTAAATCAACACTTAGCGAAAAACCATGGTGAACCCATATCGCAATTGGAATATTCCCGGATAATTGGCAGTTTGATGTATCTCACAAACTGTACTCGTCCGGATATTGCCTATGTGGTCAACAAACTGAGTCGTTTTACGAGCAATACAAATGACACCCATTGGAAAGCACTGATGCGAGTTCTTAGATATTTAAATTATACTATGAACTACGGATTACATTACGGAAGGTATCCCGCAGTTTTGGAGGATATTGTGATGCTAATTGGATCTCCGATACAAAAGACTCCAAATCCACTAGTGGATATGTATTCACGATCGGTGGAGGAGCAGTATCTTGGAAATCCACTAAGCAAACATGCATAATTCGGTTAACAATGAAATCCGAGTTTATAGCACTTGATAAAGCAGCTGAAGAAACTGAATGGTTGCGGAATTTCTTGGAAGATATTCCGAGCTGGACAAAACCAGTGCCCGCCGTACTTATCCACTGTGATAGTCAATCGGTAATTGGAAGGGCATAGAGTAGTATGTATAATGGTAAGTCACAACATATACGTCGTCGACATAATACCATTAGGCAGTTGATTTCGAACGGAGTGATTGCAATCGATTATGTCAAATCTAAGGATAATTTAGCAGATCCCCTAACGAAGGGGCTAAATCGAGATCAAGTATACTACTCATCAAGAGGAATGGGATTGAAAATCTACAACTAAAAACAACTGTAGTTGTAACCCAACCTTGTTGACTAGAGATCCCAAGATCTTGGTTCAATGGGACAACGAAGTTACAGAAGTTGTGTAACAGCACAAGAGAAATAATTATCTCTGTTATCCCAATCCTAGGATGATTTGGTGTTGTCCTACCACATGTAGTGAGGATAAACTTATGTTTTTAATGACTTCTATAACTTTAAGGTGGAGTATGGTAGGATACTCTTGATGGAAGTGTCACCTATGTGAGTGTGAAGACAGGTCGCTTCAATGAAACACTCATGAATCCAAGATGGTGTTCATGGCCGAAACGGAATCACCCATGAGAACCAAAAGTGGGTGAGATAAGTCTCTGTGTGGGTGATATTGTCTTAGTATACACCAACAGCTGAGCAGTTCAAGACATCACGTTCACTGCGCAGCCTAGTATGCTTGATAGCATTCCACTACGGAAGGTTCAAAGCCACAAGCTACCTTTCCCGATGCATTGACTTATCGATTGGACTCTTGTAAAGTGTCAGCATGCATACATGCAATACATGCATTAATTTCCATTCATGTGGGGGATTGTTAGATACGATTTTGATGTCATCGATTGTTGAAAGTCAAGTTTAACTTCAAAATCGAAATCTACGTTTCGCGTAGATAAATCTGGACTATTTATTTGCTCAAAACCGAATAAGGGTGAATGAGAAATTAATTGTTCAAGATACGCTCAATGGTGGCCGTCGGTTTAAAGATCTGGACAGATCGCAAGAAGGTGCGATTTGGAGCGTCGGACCAAATATCTGAATGTGAAGAGGGAGAATGGATCTGAGGCGTCGGATTAAATGTTCTAATCTGACGGCTGAGATCAAGATGGATACTCTTCAGATCAAAGGACGAGATTAAATGACCTTCAAAGGGTTATACCTTTTCGTTATGAACGGTCCAGATCTGTCCGAACCAAAGGGTACTTACTTCTTCACTCAATATAAATAGATTCCTCCACTAGATCATTTCATTCATTCAAGCATTACAATCTAAAGTATTTGCACTCATCCATTTTCTGCATCGAGAGTCCAAAAAGTCTGCGAAAAGGTTCGCCAGTCTCGGAATTTTAAGTGCTACTATTCCGAGACGACGTCATTGTATCTTGGAAACGAATTGCTGCTATCCGTGAGCACCAGTAGCGGAGCAATATCGTTTTACGGAGATAGTGTCGAACACTAGCCTCGACGTAAACCTATCAGTTTGCTTCCTCCGAGCAACCACCCGAAAGATCCGATGGTCGTAAATCGACTAAGTCAAATACCGAGGAGATAGCAACCTCCCTGAAGATCCGACGGTCGTAAATCGACTATGTCAAATACCGAAGAGATACAAGTTATACAAAAATTCCAACAATCTTTGGACTCTCGATGCCCCTCTAGCCCCATCAGGCGGCTCTCTAGGTCATGCCCTACGGTCTTCCCACTCCTGGGAGCGGGTTTTTGCCTTCCCCAGATTCGAACCCTTGACCACACGCTCACTTGGCTACCAGATTCAAGGAACTATTGTATTTGTCCTGGAGGTCAAGGGTTCGAATCTGGGGAAGGCAAAAACCCGCTGCCAGGGGTGGGAAGACCGTAGGGCATAGCCTAGAGAGCCGCCTGATGGGGCTAGAGGGGCCATATCGCTACAAATATAATACTACGGTATAATGTAGGATAATTGTTCTTTTTATTAATATATATACACACACACCAAATTTATCATAAAATTTCTAATTCAAAACTCAAAGCTCCTGTGTAAAAGAAATTATTCTCACAGGTAATTTTTTTTTTACTTATAACTCCTTCCGATTTATCAAACTATTCTTTTAAGTATAACAAATTTAAAATGAAATATAATTTATGCTAATTCAATATTATTTAACTATAATTATTCAATTGATTCAGCGTAAAACGATTAATATAGGTTCTAAATTGATTCGTAAGTAAAAAAAAACGTACTTAATTAATTAAAAAATATACTCTATTATAATTAAATGGTATAGAATTTAGAAAGATTTTGTATATCTTTAAAAAATAATGAAGATTTTTGTTCATTCTTGTGATAAATAGAAAATATTGATAGTAAATATATTAAATTTTAATTTAAATATATTGAATTCATGAGTAATTATATTTTTTCCAAAAAAATTATCTATAAAATTGGAATAATCAAATAAATTGATATGTATTAAAAATTACAGTAAAGAAAAATTTACGGACAATGAGAATAAATTTTGTTGAAGATGGAGGAAAAAATTAAATTTGAGATTAGAAAATTAGAATAATAAATAATTTATCCGGCTATTAATGCATCGCGTTGCCCATATTTGGATTCTGTGATGGAGTAAATTGATATTAATGCATCTCTGTCTCAATTTTTGGATGTCTCTATCTCAAAACGTTCATTCATCATCGATCTATCTAATTGTCATTCGATCATCGTCAACTATGGTCAAATTAATACTCGGAGAAGATGAATCCATCAGGATTCTGACAATTATGATTTTATTGGATTCCGACCGAATTCCGACGAAATAGCAATTGTCGGTGATCTCGACGGATTCACCTTTTCTCATAATATAATTTGATTGAGAATGACGATGGAAAGCATCAGTGGTTGACGGATAATAATTGGGTGAGTCATCGATGATGAATAAGTAATTTGAAATATTATAGGGAATTTGTAGGACAAAAAATCCGGACTCAAATAAGATGCCGAGATACATGAAAGAAAGGAAGAGAGAATGAAATCAGCAACTTTCTTAAATAAAAATTAAAAAATTGTATTTCCTCTTGAAACTTTTTTCTATTTTAATTTTTTTAAATAACAATATTAAAAATATTTTTCCTATTTTTTAATATCGAATTATACAAGAATAGACAAATAATAATAACTAGAGCTAATTTTATTAATTAACAATGAAATAAAAAATGGGCGTTAGACTTTTAAAAATCAGTTCCATAGTTTAAAATATCAACATAATTTTAATTTTTTTAAAAATCAACCCCACAATTTAAACAACAACACTACTATAATATTGATTTTTTAAAAATAGTATAAAAATACATATTTACATTCTGAAATACTACATAAATTCATAAGAGTTAAAATGAGTTTAATTGGAGTTCTCAACATATATAATGAGTTTTAACTAAAACTCATTAATATATAGTTCTGGAGAATTTTAATTTTTGAAAACTTGACATATAATGGAAGAGAATAATATAGTGAAGGTATTTATGATAATTTTTACATCTTTACGATAAATTATGTGAATGTGTCAATTTTCAAGATAATGACAAAAACATTTGGAGTATTCGAAAAGACTTTAAACGATGTTGTTTAGATTTAAAACTAGGTTATTTTAAATTCCACTCGATTATAAACATAGATCTTTGAATAAGCTTCGATTTGACTCGTAGAGCATCTCATTCTAATATCTAAGTCAAAAGTTATAACATCTATAAATAAACATTTAACATATATATATATATATATATAATTTATCATAGGGATATGAAATTAGACGTCATTGGATTTCCCTTTTATCTCACATGATCAACTTTTCATAAATTCAAATTTCAAGATCTACTAATTGATTTCGGTCAAAATTCATTGATGACATAGACTGAAGACCTCTAATCAAATTCATTCCGTGTGTTATAAATTTCTAAATTGCTCCGGAGTTTATATGTGCCCAGATATATTAGTTTGAAGTCACTGTCATCATAATTTTTTTTCAAATTTTATGATTTTAAGGCAATTAACGGATACATATAACTTATCATAAACACATGAGCACTCTTATATGCTCGGATATATGTGTTCAGAACAAGACATGAATACCACAAATACCTTCACTAACCACTCTTATAAACTAAAATTTTCTAAGTTCATTAATGTATTTTGATTAAAATTTATTAATTGATTTAAAGAATTTCGATTTGACTCAGTTCAACTCATATAAGTTTTTGCAATGCTCCTGAAACTAAATATATTCTTCTTTACTATTTTTAAAAAATCAACACTGCAAGATACTAATATTAAAATTGTGATGCTGATTTTTAAACATTAAAAATTTACTCCACAACAATATTTATTTTCAACTGTGGGATAGGTTTTTAAAATCAACATCAAAATAATTTTTTATTTTTTATTAATCCAATCGCTCTCGTCATAATTTTTATTTTTTTTATAATTACATATTAAAAATAGAAAAACATTTATAATTTATATTAATTTTTTATTTACCTTCTTTTATATATTTTTATAGATTTAAATTTAAATTTAAATAAATTTAGAGGATCATATGTTAAAATTTAATTTAATTTAATTTAATGGGAAAAAAAATGAAGTAAAAATCGATCTCAACGAACAGCGTCATAGATGAAAATTGAAAAGTATTTAATCTTTAGCAGAATGAATCTAAAGAGAATTAACTTATCAAACAACTCTATTATCTGAGTAAAAAACCAGAGGAAACAGATAAAGTTCCTTGACAGGGGTGAAATGAAAATGAGATACGTCATTTCACAAAAAAAAATAAAAAATAAAAAATAAAAATAAACTCAATGAAACCCTAAATCTAGATGCATCTTTATTCTTTTGGGCATTTTAAAATGTTGGACTAAATAACAGACGAATCTGAGAATTAAGTAATAGATAAATCTGGAGTGATCGATCTTGTCCCATGAAAATTTTTTACCGATCACTAGGATAAATCAGGAAACGCTCATAGACTCGCAATAGGCGGTCTAAAAGATCAACGTCCCATAGTTTGTCTTCTATTTAGAATAATTTTTTTTATAAAATACGTCATAATTAGGGTTTCAATCATAAATACTTAAAATACTCTATCATAGCTGGGGAACTCTTTTGGTCATTTTGAAACTGCGTCCATTGGAAAATTGGAGTTATTACATTTATTTATTGGATTTGAATTTAACTAATGTCCTCGCTTCGTGCAATTTAAAATTTACAAAAAATTGAAAGGGCATTTCATATTTAACCAACGTTAATAAATATTTTATATCAAAATATCTCTTGTTCAATTGTTAAAATTATAATTATAATTAATATACATAATATTATTTTAATTATAATTTAATCTCCACCGTACATGCATGAATGAACATCTTTAAATTCAACCCGGTTCGATTTTGTTGAACGAAGGTTTTTGCGCGCGAAAACAACGACGATTATAAATATAGAACACAATAGAAGATAACCAGCCTCAGCACTGAAGCTACAACGACGATGGGTTGAGCCCGTGTGGGTCTCATAGAACCTCCCATCTTTATTCAATACATTAGACTATAAGTCAACTAGTAGCTCATTCAACGAGTTGAGTCCGAGTCTGAGTCCGATGATCAAGTCACCCTGCAAGACCAAATTCACGAACATGTAACGTTGCACTACTTCTTAAATAGTTAGGACTAACCTGACTCGACTCGACTCGACTCGACTGACCTGGAGCAGTCGGTGGAGGCGCTGATGGGGTACGGGACCTGGACGCCGCAGCTGCTGGGGATGCCGGAGAGGCGGCCGGCCTGGATGCCGTTGATGCCGCTCGCCTGCGACCGGATGCAGTTGCAGGTGGCGCGGCGGTCGGCGGTGGTCCTGGCGGCGTTGTTGAGGGTCCTGACCCCGTTGCAGCAGCCCGAGGGCAGCATGTTCACCCGGCCGGTCACGTAGGGAATGCAGGGCCGCAGGTTGGAAGCCACCTGCCCGCAGGTGACCGCGGCGTCGGCCTGAGACGCCGCGAGGACGGCGGCCGCCACCACCAACGCCGCCGCAAGTGCAACAAAGCGGGCCATTGCCGGAATGCAAGCGACTGAGTGAGCAACGAACAGGAGTGGGAGATGGGCGATGGGGATGGAAAGCGAGGAGGGCGAGGGGGGGTTTTATAGTGATAAAATGAAGTAGAGTGGTTTAATTGCATTAAAGAAGGAGTAGGTGGTTGTTGAGGTCGACATGAATTAATAATAATAATAATAATAATAATAATAATTTGAGAAGGGAAGAATGGGAGCGAAATCAGTTGCATTAATGGCTCTGATTTATGGAATTACTCCACGTGTTAGATTGTTCATGGGATTAATGATTTGCCTCCGGTACTATAATATAGCGATAAGATGACTAATCGTTGATTCCGGATTTATCTACGGATAGGTTCATAGGCCGGACCCGCCAGCCAGCCTGATGTCAAGAAGTTTAGTGGACGGGTCAGCAAAGGTATCCCCAGGTGGGCTCCTGAGCCCAAGGTTCGTAGAATCGCGATCCTACACAGGATCGATTTGGGGTCAGGATCGGATCGGTCAGGATCGGATCATAAAATCGTACGATCCTATCAAAAACCCTTAAAATGAAAAAATATACAATTTTTATTAACACTATAATGAAAATAATCACGTTTAACTTCAAGAATATTCTATTTATTACAAGATGATCCAATTTAATTGTCAACCTATTAGATAATAGACATCTAAAGACTCATCATTTTAGAAAAAAAATATAATATAATATTATTAATCAAAAACTAACTAAAAAATAATTAAATAGATATTTAAATAATCTTAAAACACTAACACTAACGATGTAAAAGATAAAAAAAATAATAAAAAGATTAATAATCTTCTGGGCCTCTGAAAAGGCTTTAAACAATATTTTTTGGGATTCAATCTTAAAACTAACTTGTAGATCTTTGAACGAGTTTCAATTTGATATATTATAGGTCACGTGGTTCAATCCGAGTCAAAAGTTATGACCTCTTAAAGCTTTCATCGATCCTGTTCCGATTCTGTTCCGATCCTGTCCGATCCTATACGATCCTGTTCGATTCTGTCCGATCCTACTGCGATCCTGCTACAAAAAACGATTCTGCGCGATTCTGGGATCGTTTTCTGCCGTAGGATCGTAGGATCGTACGATCCTACGATCCAGGATCGCGATTCTGCAAACTATGCCTGAGCCCGAAAGCCCGAGGTAGTGTCTAGCAGGCCGCCAACAGGGTCGGCCGGGCCGACCACCAGTCGCTCCTAACCCAGTCGGACGTGTGGTGACTCATGTTCCCGGGCCATGCACCGACCTAGAGCTGAGTCGTGCACCGCAGTCAGACACGGGGCGATCCACGCTCCAATATCATCACGAGGACAGAATACCTAACAGAATCAGACAAAAATCACCCAGTCAAACCCCCGACTCAGGGCGTACCATGCGCCTCCACTCTACCAGTCGAACGCGTGGCTGCCCACGCTCACTGGTCATTACCCGATTCGGTCCCCAACACTCGGACCCGCCAGGCGGCTCTCAGGGTACGTGCCCCCTATATCATCATATCCGAGGTACGACCCTGCTAACGGGGTTCTGCGCACCTTACTCATTTCTGACACTTCTTGCGGTCAGTCCGCCCATCCAATACTCTCGTACTGCTCGAGCACCCCACGTCATGTCGCGCTACTCCTAGGTGCTCCCTACGAGCTGATAGTTATCACACTCTTGTCTCGTCGATACAGACAAGGGTTTTCAGCTCCCCCGGTTATATAAACTTCGCACTCCCCCTACCGTAGGTACGCGCGTGAGAGCTCTCTCGTCCACTATCTCATTTCAATTCGGTTCCACAATTATGCCTGCGGATACTGACTTGACCGTCGGAGTGTCTGACCGGGAAAATCCCCGACGGGTTTACTAACGGTCGCTGTGTTGCAGAGCCACACCGGAGCGCGGCCAGCTCATAGCCACCTCACCAGCTCGTGCCACCTAGGAGACCGTCCGACCCTTAGGATTGTCATCTTGCTTCGCGACAAGATCAATCACTATCTCAGATATTTACGATTCAATCTCTAATTATGATACATTTTATAAGAATTTTTTCTTCAAATGGGATACGAACCTTGGGACACTGGGCTTCTAGACCGTCTATCGTGAGCATTTCTCGATTTATTAGGATGATTGATGAAAATTTTTTATGAAGCTAAATCGCTCATCTCAAATTCATCTCTTATCTGACCCAATAATTTTTCATGAATTCTTTTCAATAAATTTTTACGATAATATATATATATATATATTAAAAATATCTTAATATTAATAGAATTGTTAAACTCTGAGACTTTATTTATTGATAATCATGATTTACCTCTTCCGTGTTGGTCCTGAGGTAGATTGGCGGGGGCATTGGGAGCGAGCGTTTCGAATCTGAGACTTTATTTATATTCGTAGAGATTTTAATGCGTGATTTGATGGGAAATCTAACTGCTGCCGACAAAACAGGGATATGGGCAAAAATGTCTATGCAATATCTTTTCTATGATAATAAAAATAAAGGATGTTCTTTTTTATTTTATTCAAATAAAAGAATATATATATATATATATATATATATAATCATTTTATTGACATTTTGTATTCAATTTTCAAATTGAATAATTTTAAAAGGATTGATCTCATCCTATTTGAAATTTTCATTGATTAAATAAAAAAACACTCATCTAAATTATTTTTTCATAATTATTTATTAAAGATTTAGATATTATATTATTTGTTTATATATAATGAATTTGTGTAGGATTATTAAAATATAAAATTAATGGCGATGGGACGTGAGAGAAGGCATGGGGAGTCAGACGTTACATTGAACCGATGCCATGTATCAGATCAGATACGGAACCTCTGCAAGGGCAACTATGCACAATTTTTTATTGTATAATTAATGATCCGGTTGTCCAAATCGACGTCCTTATTAATTTCAAAAATAAATAAACGACCAAAATTTCGAAACATAGAAATCAACAAACATCAATAAGCACTGAAAAAAAATTCAAATTCATTGACGAAATTTATCGACGAAATTTTATCGAAACCTATCCTTACCATCGAACTATGATGAAAAAAATGTATTAAAATATTAGTTATCAGACAACTATTTTCGACGAAAATACTAATACATTAATAAATATATTACCTACATAAAATAACCGTCAGAAATTACCCAAGAAAATAGTAATTCCGTAGATAATTACTAACGAAAATTATATTTTCGTCGAAAAATATCATGAATTATAGTGTAACTCACTATGATACATCACCGACGGAATACCGATTCCGTCGGTAATGTTAAAAAAAATAGAAAGAATATTGCTTAAATTTCAATCCGGTCTATTTCAATATATCAAACAATACATATTCATTTAAACAATACAATATCAAACAATCATCCAAATAAAATATAAACATAAATTACATTCATATTTCACAATAGATATAAATAATACACATTTCACACATTCACATTTTACATTCTATACAATACATACAACCAATACATATTGATGGGGTTGGATAGCCCGTGCCCGGCACGGGGGATGAAGAAGCTAGGGACACGACATGAACTCCCCTCTCGGGCCCCGGGCTCCCTTTTCGGGAGCGCACTCGGGAAGGTCAGTCCGAAGATCCCTCTTGGGAACCCCGAGAGGTTGGGTCCTAAGAGTACTTTGGAAGATATCGCACCCAAAGACCCCCTAGCTCACCTCGGGAGGCGGAGTCCTCGCAACAACTGACCTCAAGTACCAACCTCCGCCCACTCGGTGCCGACAATCATCACCGCTAGAAAAAGTCCACACACCCCCCCCCCCAAATGTCTCAACGAAAGAAAGAGGGATAACGACGCAGACTGTTTCAAAGGATATCCCGTTATTACCGAAAGCAGGGGGCGTGGCCTGAATATCAGAGATGTGGCACCGATAAAGGGGCCACGACTAATCTGTCGACACTCGTATAAAAGGTAGTTCAACCCCTCCGGTAAGGGGGTTACGATCTCTCGTTTTACAGACTGTCTTTCTTTCTCACTGTAATTACCTTTCGGACAACCAACTAACTTGAGCGTCGGAGTGGACTCCGTCGGACCCCTGTCGGCGTGTCCCCTAACGCTCGTGTTAACTTCTCAGGACCCTAAGATCCTCCTCGGTGCCGTAACTTCCAAGCGGGCAGGACCTCTGTGACTGGCCCTCGCCAACGACTCCTTCCGGAACAAATTTGGCGCCGTCTGTGGGAAACGAAAAGCACCTGAAGGAGCACCAATGGCAGGATCGGAGGGACAACCCCTCACCCTCACACGGGAGGAATTTGACCGCCTGGTGGCTAATGCCGTCAAGGAAGCTCTGGAGCATCACCAAATCGAACAGGCTGCTCCACAACCAATGTGTAAAATACGACAATTCAAAAATCCGGACCAAAAAATTTTTCGGGATTTTTCCGGATAGAGTCTAGGGTTTCCGGCCCTACGGGAGGAGCCCAAAGGGCTTTATTGTAAAAACTTAAAATTTATTAAGGGCTTCATGGAAGAAAACCTTAAAGATCTGGCTTAAGTAAATTTGTCTAAAGTTAAGGGGCTTACAGGTAGACTCTTAAATTATGAGAGGGTAAATAATTTAATCCTAGAAAATTTATTGGGATGGATTATAACTAATTGGAGGGGCAAAAGGGCTAAAACCCTTATCCTAAGGGTAGGATTTACATTTCGAAGAGTGGAGGGGCTTTTCTGAAAAATGACAGGCACTTATATACTCTCTTTTCCTATTCCCTTCGCACGCCCGCAGCCAAAACTCGTTCGACTCCATCCCTGTGCCCTAGCCGCTGCAGCCGCCGACCCTTTCTTCTCGCTCGACGACGCTGGCGCCTCCACCTCTCTTTCCTACCACTGCTCTTCTTCGTCGTCGACATGCTCTTCTTCTCCTCACGTTCACCTGCAACTAATCACCTCCAACGACGCCATCCTCTGCCGATCAGGACCATCGCCGCACGAGCTGGTCTTGCTGCTAGAGCCGGCGACTCCTTTTTGCTGCCGGAGGCCAATCGGAGGTAAGCTCGGGTTCAATGAGCCCAGGATCCTACGAGCCAACATATTGGATGGCCGGTTCATAGCTAATCCGTGGCCATTTCCCCTGCTTGAAGTAGGGGTGTCAATTCGGGTGGATCGGGTCGGGTTCGGGTCGGGTTGGGAAAATTTTTTTTTTAACTCCCAACCCGAACCCGACCCGAACCCGATTTCAACCCGAAACCCCTAAACCCGAACCCGAACCCGACCAACCCGACCAACCCGACCCGACCCGAATAACCCGAAAAAACCGATTCAAAACGTCTTTTTTCACCATTTTCCCTATAATTCTTCACTTTTATCTCAATACTTCATCATGATCATACTATATTGATATTAATATACATAAAAATATCTTAATTTTCAAAATAAAATTTGATTTAACCCCAAAAAATCCACAAAATATTAAATTTCGGGTCAACCCGAACCCGACCCGACCCGACCCGAACCCAACCCGAAATTTTTACAACCCGAACCCCCAACCCGAACCCGACCCGAACCCGAAAATTTTCAACCCAACCCGATTTTTTTCGGGTCGATTCGGGTTGGGTCGTCGGGTCGTGTTGATTTTTGACACCCCTAGCTTGAAGGATGATCCAGAGGATTGGCTGGCAGTGGATCAGATAGTTGGGTTGGAGGCAGATTGCATTCTGGAGGTAGGACTACATCCAAGATCGATCGATGGATAGTTTCCCTTGTGACTATGATCATCGGGGTTGATGTGGGTTGAGCTTGCCGGCAAATACTCAGGTAAATGTTATGCTAATTGTGCCTGTGGCGTTATTCCACAGATTGGTGTCTGTAGTGAGTTTCAGTTCTTCAATTCAGGTGGATCTCTATAGGGTTAGATCTGAGTATGATGGTTTAATTAGAATTGGTGCTACGGTTTTGCTTCTGAACAGCCTGAACTATTGACGTGCGTGGATAGAGTTGTCTCGGTGGAATTGGTCCACGGTGGGGAATAGAAGGGTTGCTGTTGGTGATCTGCCATTGGAGCTGGGATAAAAGGTAAGTGGAGTGGCATAGTTTGTTATGTTTATTTGTTGTTAATTTTGTGATTGCATTGGGCTAGATTAGAGTAGATTAGCTTGGATGTGTAATGGAATAGTTGTTGGTTGATATAAGAAATTTACCTTGTGTACTTGGGCCTTTTCGTCCCTATTGCCGTGAGTTCCAGCTTTTGAATAGGGAATGAGGGTGTAGATTGGAAAGGATTTGATTGGTGATGTGGGGGAGTTAAGTGTAGTTTATATTTATTTGGATCATGGTTGTGAGCTTGGTGATTGAAGTTCAGGATTAAACCTAGAGTGAAATAAAAATCCTAATCTTAACTACGCAAGATAATTATGAACCAATCAGTTAATTAGATGAAATTAACTGAAAAAGGAATAATTAAGTTAATCCTAATTTGGTTTGGGGATTAATTAGCTTGTTATCATATCCATGTAATAGCTAATTAATTATGCCCTTGATACAGGGATTTGACTTGGATTTATTACTCTACTTATTATTGGCGGGTGGTTCTTTCCGCTTTGATACAGACTTCGACACTTGGAGGCGGGTACCCTTTGACTTATCTTTTAGATATTGTCATATTGCTATGCATGGTTGGTTATAGATAGCAGTAAGATTATACGCTAGCCCTGAGTTATTATGCATGTCCTGGATACTTGTTAGTTATCCCTGAGTTATTATGCATGTCCTGGATACTTGTTAGTTATCCCTGAGTTATTATGCATGTCCTGGATACTTGTTAGTTATCCCTGAGTTATTATGTCTGTCCTGGATACTTGTTAGTTATCCCTGAGTTATTATGCTTGTTCTGGATACTTGTTGTTTATCCCTGAGTTATTATGCTGTTAGTTTCATACAGTCTCAGGTATTGCCATATCTATATGTATGCTTAGATATCGGGATGTATCTCTTGCATTTGACATGAGGGATCTGTAGATTTCGGCCAGTATACCTTGTAGGTCACCAGTATTTCCTGTTATAGGAATTCAGGCTGAGACTTAGTATACTGAGGACTTGGTGAGGGAGGTATGTGTATCTATCATACACCATCTCTGCATTATTGCATGCTGACCCACGCGGACGTTGTGGACGATGTCCTAACTGGGTACAGGTAGTCACAGCTCTACCCACGCGGACGTTATGGACGATCCTGACTGGGACTAGGGGGTGACACATGTCATTGCACCAGGGTGCTTTATATGTTTGGGTCATGCACCATCCTTGCATTATTGCATGCTGACCCACGCGGACGTTGTGGACCATGTCCTGACTGGGTACAGTTTGTCACAGCTCTACCCACGCGGACGTCGTGGACGATATCCTGACTGGGACTAGGGGTGACACATGTCATTGCACCATGTGCATACTTTGCATCGTGCATTGTTTGCTGCACTTGATTCTTGCACTTGTTTGACTTTGCATATACTGGAGACTTGTTATCCTGCTTATATGTCTATTGTTGTTCCATTTGGTATTTATTACCCTCTTTCCAGGTTAGATGGATTCAAGTATGTATTTTGATTCAGTATCTTCAGTATACCCTTTCCTATTGTTCATATGAGACGGTATCAGCGTAGACTCCTATTGTTATTATAACATACTATGCATATCTGTAGGGTATTCGCTGAGTTATGGACTCACCCCGTTGCCATATATTTTTATTTCAGGTTGAGATACTTGGAGTCGCCAGAAGAGCCCAGCAGCCAGTCCCTACCCATCGCAACGACATGGTTTCGTTTTGTACTTTGTAGTGTGTTGGTTTATATTTCTTTTAGCGATATGTATATGTCGTATGTGTCGTGAGCCCTAAGGGGTTGTTGTATTGATTGTTTCGTCATAAGTCGGACCGGTCCGCAGTCAGGTATGATTTACTTAGTTGTCGGGTACTTTTACGTTGTGTTTATCTATTTTGGAGGCCTGAGGCCAAATATAAACTGCGTGGGTTGTCATATATATTGTTTGTATGTGTAAATTGTCCGCCGGACAGGGGAGGTGCTGTCCGATTTTATATTGGATTAGCGGCTCCTGGGTCTCGGGGCGTGACACAATGGGTCCGACGAGGGAGGAGATCTCCAGGGTCTCCGCCTCGCATTCCCGGAGATCCGTCACCCCTGTGGGGCGACAGGACGGAGTAGCCCAAGGCCTTCATAGAGAATACCCGGGAGATGGGGAGAAGGCCCATTCGGTAGCCTCCAGCGCTCAGAAGCATGAAGAGGGACCGGGGAAGAGGGATAGACCCATGATCTCTCAGAAGACTCCCTCTACCCCCTTCTCGTCCGAGATTGTCGAGGACCCCATACCAAAGCAGTTCCACGGGCCGGGGATCCCTGAGTATGATGGGAAGACGGATCCAGAGGATCACGTCTGTAAATTCGAGAATGCGTCACTCCTGCACCAGTATACTGACGGGGTGAAGTGCCGGATGTTTTTGAACACTTTGTCGAGAGCAGCTCAGCGGTGGTTCTAGAGATTGCCACAGGGTTCCATCATCTCCTTTGCGGAGTACAAGACAACCTTCCTCCATCATTTCACAAGTAGCCGGTGCTACCAGAAGATAGCACTTAACCTGTTCGCTCTCAAGCAAAAGCCTAAGGAACCGCTCAAGGAGTACATACAAAGGTTCAACCGGGCGGCGCAGGACGTGCCCAGCGCTACCTCGGAGATACTTGTCAGCACGTGCACCCAAGGGCTCACTGAAGGGGACTTCTTTCGGTCCTTGGTGAGGAAGCCCCCCGCCAGCTTTGACGATTTGCTGGGACGCTCAGTCAAGCATGTCAATGTAGAGGAAGTACAGTACGCCCAGCGCAAGGATCCAATTAGAGCTCCTCCTCCGGCAGCCCCTTGGTCAGACAAGAGGGAGCCCCCGGCTCTGGCGCGGGGAAAAGACCTGCCACCCGGGAAGGATCACTGGACCGGCAGGCGTCGACTGGTGGAGATGGTAGACACTGAGCAGCCGGAGTCATTGCTCAAGTACTACAATTATCATGGCAGTTCGACCCACTCCACGGAAGAGTGTCATGCCTTGAAGAAGAAGTTCACTGAGGAAGCGGACACCAAACCTCGGAGAAAATGGAACAAATCGGGGTATCATCGAAGGTCGCCACGGCAAAGTTTTTCCCCTCGACGACGACCCGTAGGGGAGAACGAAGTCCACTCACGGTCTCAATCGCAGTCCAAAGGTAGGAGTCGAGGGCCCGCACCCCGAAGATCCCTCTCCTTGGAGAGAGATCCTCAAAAGGGCAAAGCCCCTATGCTGGGCCCCCCTTCGGGCCACGTAGGGGTCATCTCCGGAGGACCTACCGGGGGGGACTCTAACCGAGCTCGGAGTCGTACACCCGGCGGTTGGAAAACTACACCATAGGGACAAGCCGAAGCCAGGTGCCGGGCCCTACAATCTCGTTTGGGTCATCCGACCTTGAAGAAGTAGAAGCTCCCCATGAGGATGCCATGGTGATCGGGGCCCGCATTGCCAATTATGAGGCGAAGCGAATCTTCATAGACACGGGGAGTTCCGTGAATATTTTGTACAAAGCATCTTGGGAACAAATGTAGATAGACGAGGATGAACTGCTCTCGGTCTCGACCCCACTGTTCGGCTTCACAGGGTATCGAGTGCAGCTGCTGGGCCAAATTACCTTGTCACTCTCGTTGGGCAACGACAGGCTCGAGAGAACTCGGAGGACTCCTTTTTTAATCATGGACGCGCCCTCCTCCTACA
The DNA here is from genome assembly GCA_024364735.1 of Boesenbergia rotunda. NCBI lineage: Eukaryota > Viridiplantae > Streptophyta > Magnoliopsida > Zingiberales > Zingiberaceae > Boesenbergia > Boesenbergia rotunda. The sequence continues at coordinate 285,742 of JAGFNQ010004829.1, forward strand.
ATGCCATCCTAGGCTGCCCAACACTCAGTACTTTCCAGGCTATAGTTTCTATTTACCACCAGAAAATTAAGTTCCCGGTGGGCGACCGGGTGGTGGAAGTTCGAGAAGACCAACTGGTGTCCCGACGGTGTTACAGTGGAGAGGTCAGAACAGAGTCTCGGAAGAACCTGAAGGGCCAGGAGGACTAGCTGCAGAGGGAAGGCCTATGCCCGGGGTACTTAGGTTTGGTCTGGGACATACGCGCCCGACCAAGTAACCAAAACCCTAATGCCCTGCGGTATAGCCGACGCCCGGGTACTTAGGTTTGGTTCGGGACCTACGTGCCCGGCCAAGTAATCTAAAACCCTAATACCCTGGTACAGCCGACGCCCAGGGTACTAGGCTTGGTCTGGGACAACATGTCCGACCAAGTAACCAAAACCCTAATGCCTGCAGTACAGTCGACGCTCGGGGTATTTAGGCTTGGTTCGGGAGCTACGCGCCGCTAAGTAATCTAAAACCCTAATACCCTGCGGTATAGCCGACACCCGGGGTACTTAGGCTTGGTTCGGAACCTACGCGCCGGTCAAGTAATCTAAAACCCTAATACCCTGCGGTACAGTCGACGCCCGAGGTACTTAGGCTTGGTTCGGGACCTACGCGCCCGACCAAGTAATCTAAAACCCTAATATCTTGTGGTACAACCGACGCCCGGGGTACTTAGGCTTGGTCTAGGGCATACGCGCCCGACCAAGTAACCAAAACCTCGTGGTGCATCCTATGCCCGGGGTACTTAGGCTTGGTCTGGGACATATGCACCCGACCAAGTAAACCCAGACTCGACTACTCCGCTACCCTGGAAACTTAACCGGTTTCAAAGCATAGACAACATGGCATACGCAATTGCGGAGGAACCGGCGAGGCTGCAAATATCGGCACAAGGCAGTTATACACATATAAAAGGTACTAGGAGGAATCGTTTATTTTATTAACATAAAGGGTTTACATAAAGATATACATCTCGGGAGGCTGCTAGGAAAAGACCCTTCTGTATGGGTCTCCGCGACACTTCTGCCATTCTTTATATATAATCCTGGGATCGGAGTCGGATCGCCGACAGAGATGGACACCTGAGGTAACACATGAGTAGCTCGGATACTCCCTCTAAGTAGTCGGGGACGAAGATGGACGCCTGAGGTAACACATGAGTAGCTTGGGTACTCCCTCCAAGTAGTCGGGGACGAAGATGAACGCCTGAGGTAACACATGAGTCACTCGGGTACTCCCTCCAAGTAGTCGCGGATGAGGATGGATGCCTGAGGTAACACATGAGTAGCTCGACCCCATCCGGACACTCCTTCTCTTTTTAGTGAAGAGGCAGAAAAAAGAGGAGGGGGAGTAGTGGCTGCAATTTCTCTCCAGGGCGTGTAAAGACGCAAAGAAGAATTGCCTTAGCAGGTGAAGGAGAACTGCAACCATGACTTCTCAACGAAAAGAAGAAAGAGAAGGAGATAAGCCAGCGGTTGCAGTCCTTCCCCTCTTGATGACGTATCCCACAAAACACCACCCTTCGCCCAAAACGTGGGGAAACAAGGACC
>JAGFNQ010004830.1:0-11028 GCA_024364735.1 Boesenbergia rotunda
ACCTTTAAGGCTAGATTAGTGGCAAAAGGATATCGTCAGAAACAAGGAATTGATTATGACGAAACCTATTCGCCAGTAGCTATGCTTAAATTCATTCGGATGCTCTTGGCCATAGCAGTTCATTATGATTATGAGATATGGCAAATGGATGTGAAAACAGCTTTCCTTAATGGAAACCTGCTTGAGGATGTATACATGATACAACCTGAAGGTTTCACATCGGTTGATAAAACCAAAGTATGCAAGCTTCGACGATCCATATATGGACTGAAGCAAGCATCCAGGAGCTGGAATATCCGTTTTGATGAGACGATCAAAGAGTTTGATTTCTCACAAAATCCTGACGAACCTTGTGTGTACAAGAAGGTTAGTGGGAGTGCAGTCGTATTCCTAGTATTATATGTCGATGACATATTACTTATAGGAAACGATATATCAGTTTTACAGACAGTTAAAATTTGGTTGTCCAAAACTTTCTCCATGAAAGACCTGGGAGAAGCAACCTATATCCTTAGGATTAGAATCTATAGAGATAGATCAAAACGGTTGCTTGGTCTTTCGCAGTCTACATATATAGACCGAGTGCTAAAAAGGTTTAGCATGTCGGAATCCAAGAAAGGTTACCTTCCCATCAGGCATGGGATCAACCTTTCAAAGTCTATGTGTCCGCGCACAGAAGACGAGAGGATTTGCATGAATAAGATTCCTTATGCATCCGCGATAGGATCTATCATGTATGCTATGTTGTGTACTAGGCCCGATGTATCATATGCTCTGAGCGTCACGAGCAGATACCAGTCGAATTCAGGAATGGATCATTGGGCGGCTGTCAAGACAATCCTTAAGTACTTAAGAAGAACTAAGGATGTGTTCCTAATATATGGAGAAGGAGATATGGTAATACGTGGGTATACAGATGCCAGTTTTCAGACAGATAAGGATGACTCCAAATCTCTATCTGGATACGTATTTACTTTGAATGGAGGCGCAATAAGTTGGAAGAGTTCCAAACAAGACACTGTAGCAAATTCTACCACGGAAGCGGAATATATCGCAGCTTCGGAAGCAGCAAAGGAAGCAGTCTGGATCAAGAAGTTTGTCTCCGAACTTGGAGTGGCTCCAACCATTGATGAAGCAGTGCCGGTTTACTGCGACAACAATGGAGCTATTGCACAAGCAAAGGAACCAAGGTCTCATCAGCGATCCAAACACGTGCTTTGCCGCTATCATCTGATGAGAGAGATTATAAGTAGGAATGATATACAAATTCATAAAATTCCCACTGAAAGGAATTTAGCGGATCCTTTAACTAAGGCCTTGCCTCAGAGCAAGTTTGAGGGTCATGTTAGAGCCTATGGTATTGGATACCGTAGCGATTGGCATTAGGCCAAGTGGGAGTTTGTTAGTGATATGAGAGAAGTGTCCTAAGGCAATCGCCTTATGATGTAAACATTTATTTTAATAAATGATAATTCACTATTTGAGTATACATGTTTTGTGTATTTGATTGGGATCTTGAACTCATCTACTGAATGTCCGCAATACAACTCACAGCATAAGAGAATTTGTGATGGGATCACAACTAGTGATTATCTCTAATGTGCAATTGTGAAGTATTGAAATTATCCCTAGTCGATGAATTGATAAAAACGGACACTATCAATTCTGTTGAGACTAGCATGGGTTATTCTCTAATCAGCTGATTCTCACTGGCTGGTGACATTGGGATGTCCGGAGATAAACATGGATGCTAGTTAAGGGAACTAGTTCATTGGAGTGACTAGCTGTAAGACTTCATATGGGAATCTACATGTAGATATGTCAATGAAGATCTTACTGCGGCTTAAGTGCGATGTTCCTTTGACTTGCGGTGTTCAAGTCATCTTGGTCATGGAGACTTATACTTTAACATCTTAAGCAAGCATCTCCAAGGAGGTGTGGACCCAGGATGGTTGGGTATAAGCCGAAGTGTCCGAAGATGTTTGAACAGCCTACAAAGGATTCACCACTCCTTGCGAGGAGATGTATACCCAGGCCTATCGTCGGATTGTTACTCAAAGCCTCTGGCCAGAGCATGTCATGTTTAGAGTATGAGTCTCTTAAATACATGAGAGTAATTAGAAATCCAAAGGACGAGAGAACGTGACTTGGGCTAGGTGTGACATAGTCAGCCTAGTGGGGACTGACACACACAGACCATGTCCTGAACCAAGTGGGTATAAGATGGTGAAGGGAATGAGGCACGATTCATTAGAGCTGATGAAGGGTTTCAGAATTATATCTGAGGTCAACCGTTGATCTTTCGATTAATTGGGGATCATGATGTACTACTAGGTGCCACTCATGATCGTTCTATAATTGGTTAATTATAGACGGCCAACATAAATCGAAAGCCTATTTAGTCACACGCACTACGAGTAATCCGAGGGATTTAAAACGAGTTGAAAATTGGATTTTCCGATCAAGAGAAATAAGTCGAATCTGAGTTAATCAGAGGCGCAACGGAAGCTAAAAATGGCTAAGTCTTTTGAAGGCTTATTGGGCGAATTAAATGAGTTTAATTCGCGATGGGTTCGGCTCGGTTTGGCCGGCCAAAGAGGGTGCCAACCCTCTTTGGTTTGGCCGGCCACCACTTGGGGAGAAACCAATTTATTTGGTTTAATTAATAAAATAAATCTAGTGCGATTTGTTTTATAAATTATGGATAAATAAATTTGTATAAAGAAATTTATATAAAGAAATTTATAGAAATTTATTCTTTTTTATGGAAATTAAAATGATCCATGGAATGGTTTATTTTAATTTTATAAAATCAATTATGAATTGATTTTACCATAATAAAGAAAATTTATAAAAATCTTGCAAAATTTATTCCATAATAAAAGGAGAGATGTATTTGTTTTATTATAAAATTAGTTATAATAAAACTTGGATTAAACGGAATAATTCATAAGAAAATTTATAGGATAAATTTCTTATGAAAAATTTCGTTAAAAGAGAGACTTGGCAAGGGAGAGGCTACTATATAAAGGAACCAAAGGCAAGCCTTGAATTCCTAATTTTTGAGTTATCAAGAGATTAATTCTCTCCCTCTCTCTCTTAATCTCTCCCTCTCCTTCTCCTTTCCTCCTAGGGCCGACGCCCTCCTCTACTTGCTAGGGCCGGCGCACATCCACCCCAGGGCCGGCGCACCACCCTCCCTTGAGGTTGCCGTGGGTCATCATCACCATGGAGAAGCCAACCAAGAAGAAGAAGAAGCGGATTGCAACTCCTTCCTTCCCGGAATTTAGATTCCATTTCTTGGTGGTTAGTTTCCTTTCTTCTCTCTTGATCTTCTAGTTGTGCCTTTAGAGAATCTAGTAGTTCTCGTCGGCACAAAACCCGTGACTTTGCGAAGTCATCCCGAAGAGAACTCGGCATGGACATGAATAGAGGCGGAGCTTCCAAGGGACGCTACGGTTGGATCTCGTCCCTTACTTCGAGTTACGCGAGGTACTAAGTAAATTAGTTTACTTTTCCTCAAAATTTTAATTTATGATCATGTCCACACATCATAAGGTCGCATGCTAGATACGTGGTTAAAAATAATTTGAGAAATTATTCATGCTAATTCTTCCGCTGCACGTAAATATTTAAAAATTTACGAACCCGTATCCTTGTCAACATGCACCCGGTCCCAACAACAGGTGCCCAAGAAGACACTATATAAAGGGGTTCGATCCCTCAACTCATAACAACATCTGCTACACCATTCTAAGCATTCTGAGCGAAGAAAAAGCATTAGAGACGAAACTCTGCGACTAAGGAGGCTCCAGGAGGAAGTGCGCTGCACTTCGGAGTTCCAGATCGGCCGGGATCGTCAACTTTCCTGTTTGGTTTGCATTTATTTTTATGCACTTAATTTCACTATCTTTTGCTTGTAAAACTTGAACTGTAAGACGGGTTTCTCCTCCTCCGAAAAGTCCAAAAAGGAGACCATTAGTGGACGGGCGCTTCCCGTGGTTTAGCCTTGGACGTACTGACCTTAGGGGGTTGGAAACCAAGTAAAAACCCGCTTGTCGTCTGTGTTGTTTTGTTTTTCGTTCTTTTTATTTTCCGCTGCGCACTAACTCTCTGTCTAGAACGAACATCGAAGTTTTCGACGTGTTTTCGGAAGAAAATTTTTGAGTCAATATTCACCCCCCTCTATCGGCGGCACCGGTCCTACACTGTAGAATAATCATTTGACCTATCTAGGGTTTGGTTGACATTAGATAAACTCTACCCAGTAGATTAGTGCTTGTTTATTTATTTTGGTGTTGCTAGTGCTTTCGAATGTTTTCCTATTTTGGTGTTATTGGTGTTTTCTGTTTCGCATGGTTTTGGATTTGATTGAGGTGGTGTATATTAGTGGTGTGCATCATACCATTCAGGCCGACGACCGCGGTCTCCTTGGTGGTTGAGACGGGTTGTCGGGTATATTTTTCTATTGTGCCACCCTCAGTTGGAGTTGTGTGCAAACAGTTGATACTCCCCAGGTGTTTGGAGATCCCCCAAGTATTTCGAGATTTTTCATATCAGGGTCACGGTTGTCGTGGTGTATTTGCATAGCCCGAGGCACTTGGCGCTTGTATCTTGTCCACTCAACCTACCCAATATAGCAGTGGTTGGTGTGTGTACAGTGCAGGTCATGACATCATGTGTATATTGTGCATTGTGCATTTGCTTGCGTTTGCTGCATTTTTTTGAGCTATGATTGTTACATTTGATTGACATGCATATACGATTATGATTTGCATTTTATTATATGATCTGGATATGTTCGACAGTATTAGCTGTTTATGGAGGTGTTAGGGGAGATTTTTGATTTTGCCTCTACTTGTTATATGGTTTTCAGGTATGTTTTATTTGTATAGATGCATTTTGTTTATGTTTTTATTTCCGGAGACTGTATACCCTTTGCTCTCTTTAGGCTTGCTTTACCCTTTTATATACCATGCATTTATCTGTTCTTATACCCGTAGAGTTCCATCCGGAACTCACCATCCCTCGTTCTTCTTTTTGCTTCAGGTAGTCAATAGTGTCTCGTGCCGCTAGGAGAGGATTCAGCTGCCAGTCTCCCAGTTTGAGTATTATTATTGGTTTTCGTACTCTTGTAGTAGTTTTATAGTATTAGTGTTGTTTTTGGTTTTATAATCGTTTTAGATGGTATATGGTTTTTTTCCTTCGAACGTGTATTTATTTATTTCCATTGGATTTGGTTTGTTGCGCTTAGCTATAGATATTATATTATTATTATTATTGTCAGTTATATTATTTAATTGCGTAGTTGTGTTGGTGTGAATGCCAGCTGAGTGTGGCTAAGCTATATTGTTATGGTTGAGGTGTGTGTAAGTATAAAGGTTTCAGATTGTCCGTTGTACAGGGGAGGTGTTGCCCGATTTTCGAGCGAGCACGGGCCTCTGGGAGTGTGAAACCCTCAAACATTATTACGATATACTATATCAAGAGCAATGAGTTTTTAATCATGATTCAAGCATAAGAAATGATGTTAAAAGCTCAATAAAAATTATATATTGATGATGATCAATCAAACACAACATATTTGAGATCATTTATCTTCAGTCTTTCCTAGGTTATGAAAATTTTAATTTTTGAGTTGCTAAGGTCCATCATTTGATTTTTGATCAAAATAGACTGATAGACCATACGACCTTGGATTAATATGAGACCAGGTTCTATGCGCTCAGATAGGTGTCCTGAATGTATTCATGCCCTGAAACATTATTTCGATACACCATATCAAGAATAGCGATTTTTTTAAACATGACTCAACTATAAGAAATAATGTTAGAAGATTAACAAAAATGATATGATGATGATGATCACTTAAATACACCATATTTGAAATCCTTGATCCTCCCTCTTTCTTAGGAAATGAAAATTTAATTTTTAGAGTTGCTAAGAACTAAGGTCCATCAATTGATTATCACCAAAACCAGTTGATGGAATAAACGATAACAAATTGACATGTGACTATATCCCTATGTGCTCGGGCAAGTGTCCTGAATGTATCTATGCCTTCAAACAACTTTTTTATATATCATATTGAGAGTAGCGATTTTTTAAACATGATTCAATCATGAGAAACAATGTTGGAAGCTCAATAAAAATAATACGATGATGATGATCACTAAAGAATACCATATTTGAGATCTTTGATCTTCTCTCTTTCTTAGGATATGAAAATTTCAATTTTTAGAGTTGGTAAGGTCCATTAGTCGATTTTGACCAAAATGATTGATAGACCAAACGAAATCGAATTGACATAAGACCAGATTGTATTGCTTGGGTAGGTGTTTTGAATGTAGCTATGCCCTCAAACAACATTGTAATATACCATATCAAGAGTAGCGATTTTTTGAACACGATTCAACTACAAGAAATGATGTCGAAAGTTCAATATAAATGATATGGCGATGATGATAACTTAAACACATTATATTTGAGATCCTTGAGATTTCCTCCTTTTTAGGATATGAAATTTTTATTTTTAGAGTTATCAATGTCCATTAGCCGATTTTGACTATAATGAACTGATGGATCAAATGACCTCAGATTGATATAAGACCAGGTTTTATGTGCTTAGGCTAGTGTCTTGAATGCATCTATGCTCTCAAATATTCTTATGAAACACCATATTGAGAGCAACAAGTTTTTGAACATGATTCGGTCATGAGAAACGATGTTGGAAGCTCAATAAAAATGCTATGACGATGATGGACATTTAAACATAGCATATTTGAGATACTTGATCTTCCTTCTTACTTAGGATATGAAATTTTTTATTTTTAGAGTTGTTAAGGTCCATCAACTAATTTTAACCAAAACTAATTAATAGACCAAACAACCTCGAATTGATATAAGACTAGGATCTATGCGCTTAGGCAGGTGTCTTGAATGTATCTATACCTTCAAACATCATTACAATACACCATATCGAGAGTAGCAATTTTTGAATATGATTCGACCATGAGAAATGATGTTGGAAGCTCAATAAAAATGATACGACGATAATGATCACTCTATAGAACATCAGAGGCCCGGCTAGAGGGGTGAATAACTTGCCACCCAAAATGCTTGTTCTTTCTACAAGGTAAGTAACGTAGCAGAAATACAAACTAAATAATAAAAAATAAATACTAACACAAAATCTTTACGTGGTTCGGAGATTACTTGCTCCACGACTTGTCATTGAGGTGGACAACCCCTCAATCCGTCTGTGGATTAGTCCTCACAATCTCCGGTTAACTTTCTCCTTCTCGGTGGAGAATAACCTCACAAAGATCTCTCTTCCCTTTATAAGAATGAGTTTAGGGTTAGGGGGGAAGAGATTGAGCGTTGGAGTTTTGAGCACTTGATCAAGAAGGTTTTCAATAGAACATCTAAGCCTTCTCAAGCCTCAAAGCTTCCCTTTAAGTAGAGAAAAGAACTGTTGACAAAACAACTCAGACCCATTATCAATCGACTGGTCTAGACCCTAGTCGACTGGTCCTCTCCATTGGACACAGCCAACGACTAGATCTTTTCAAAGCATCAGTCGACTGGTGCCAACCCCATTGAGTGATCTTTCTGTGAGTTTCACCCAATGCTGTCAGTCGACTGATTCCTCCTCCAGTCGACTACCCAGCTTACAAACTCACTCTCAACCTTTCCGGAGTCCATCCTTCGTGTATGCCTAGAAGTCTACTTCCCCGACTTGCCCTTTGAAGTTCTTTTCCTGTGGCTCTCGTCCCTCGGATGCATATAAGCTCATGGCTTGCCTCCATGTCATCCTTCGTGCATGCCTTTAAAGTCTACTTCCTCAGCTCGCCCTTTGAAGCCCTCTTCCTTTGACTCTCATCTCTCGGATAGCTTCACTCTGTTATTCCTCATTGTTGGTGCAAGATGCATCAGTGATGTCCTCCTCTAGTGTTTAATGTTTAACAATATGCTTAAGTTAGTGATATATTAGATAAGGTAAGGGCGAGTCAAGAAATCCATATCAAGGTGAAAAAAAGTCCTAGTTAACCTAGGCAATAAGTCCTAATTCAAGGAATTGGCACTAAGTCCTGATCATGGATTGGGCACTAAGTCCTGGACGAGGGCTGGGCACCTAAGACCTGACCGAGGGTTGGGCACCGAAGTCTTGGTTCGTGGAATTGGGCAATAAGTCCTGGTCGCGGACTGGGCACGAAGTCCTGATTCGAGGAGTTGGGCAATAAGTCATGGCCGAGGGCTGGGCACCGAAGACTTGACTGAGGGTTGGGCAATAAGTCCTGGTCATGGACTGGGCACGAAGTCTTGATCCGGAAGATCGGACAAAAGTCCAATCGGAGGAGCTGGTTGGCAAACTTCTCCTGAGAGGAGTAGGCGAAGGTGTGCTCCCCGAGAAGGGAACTCGGTTCGACCTAGGGTTTCGTGAGAAATCCAAAGTCAGAACCAATCATTAAGGCTAAGAGGATATATTTGTTTGTCTTGTGTTTGTGTATCTTGCAGGTACCTAGAGTTGAAGACAAGGCAGACAAGCAAACACAAAATGTCCTGGATACCAGGCGCCTGGATGGTCTAGGGCGCCCTGGACAGAAGCTCTTATCAACATTGCAAAGTTCGTGATAATGGATGAAATCTTGATCGTATAGAGGTGCCCTACAGCCTTACAGGCGCCCGACAAGATGCTATATAAAGGGGTTCGACCCCTCAACTCAGCACAACAATTGCTACTGTTGGGACCGGGTGCATGTCGACAAGGATACGAGTTCGTAAAATTTAAAATTTTTACGTGCAGCGGAAGAGTTTGCATAAAATAATTTCCTAAATTATTTTAACTTCGTATCTAGCATGCAATCTTATGGTGTGTTGACATAATCATAAAATAAAACTTTGCGGAAAAGTAAACTATTTTACTAAGTACCTCTCGTAACTCGAAGTAAGGGACGAGATCCAACCGTAGCGTCCCTTGGAAGCTCCGCCTCTATTCGCGTCCACGCCGAGTTCTCTTCGGGATGACTTCACAAAGTCACGAGTTTTGTGCCGACAAGAACTACTAGATTCTCGGAAGGCACAACTAGAAGGACAAGAGAAATAATGGAAAAACTAACCAACGAAGTGACGGAATCGTATTCCGGAAGAGAGGAGTCGCTATCCGCTTCTTCTTCTTCGTTTTCGGGTTCTCCTTCTTCTTGGTTGCTCACGCCAACTTCACCCCTTGGATGAAGGCTTGGTGCGCCGGCCCTAATTCACAAGAATGGGCGCCGGCCCTAGGCAAGAGAGGGAGAGGGAGAGGAGAAGAGATTAAAAGAGAGAGAGAGGGAGAGCTCTAATTAATCTCTTGATTAATTGATTTCTAAGGGCTAGCCTTTGGGTCCTTTATATAGTAGCAACTCTTTGCTAAGTCTCCCTCTAAACGGAATTAGTTATAAGAAATTTATCCTATAAATTTTCTTAACTAATTATTCCGTTTAAACCAAGTTTTATTATAAACTAATTTATAATAAAACTAATTCTTCTTCTCTTTAAATTATGGAATAAATTTTATAAGAAATTTATAAACTTTCTTATTATGGAAAAATCAATTCATAATTGATTTTATAAAATTAAAATAAACCAATTCATGGATTATTTTAATCTTCCATAAAAGAATAAATTTCTATAAATTTTATTTATATAAATTTCTTTATACAAATTTATTTATCCATAATTTATAAAACAAATCACACTAGATTTATTTTATTAATTAAACCAAAATAAACTTGGTTTATTCTTCTTATTGGCCGGCCACCCAAAGAGGGTTAACACCCTCTTTGGCCGACCCCGAACCGTCGCGAATTAAACTCATTTAATTCGCCCAAAAAGTCTTCAAAAGACTTAGCCATTTTTAGCTTCCATTGCGTCTCTGACCAAACTCAGATTCGACTTATTTCTCTTGATCGGAAAATCCAATTTTCAACTCGTTTTAAATCCCTCGGATTACTCGTATTGCGTGTGACTAAATAGGCTTTCGATTTATGTCGGCCGTCTATAATTAACCATTAATTATAGAACGATCATGAGTGGCACCTAGTAGTACATCATGATCCCCAATTAATCGAAAGATCAACGGTTTGACCCCAGAAGAAATTATTCTGAAACCCTTCAGCAGCTCTAATGAATCGTGCCTCATTCCCTTCACCACCTTATACCCACTTGGTTCAGGACACGGTCTATGTGTCAGTCCCCACTAGGCTGACTACGTCACACCTAGCCCAAGTAGTGTCTTCCTCGTCCTTTGGATTTCTAATTACTCTCATGTATTTAAGAGACTCGCACTCTAACATGATATGCTCTGGCCAGAGGCTTTGAGTAACAATCCGACGATAGGCCTGGGTATACATCTCCTCGCAAGGAGTGGTGAATCCTTTGTAGGCTGTTCAAACATCTTCGGGCACTTCGGCTTATACCCAATCATCCTGGGTCCACACCTCCTTGGATATGCTTGCTTAAGATGTCAAAGTATAAGTCTCCATGACCAAGATGACTTGAACACCGCAAGTCAAAGGAACATCGCACTTAAGCCGCAGTAAGATCTTCATTGACATATCTACATGTAGATTCCCATATGAAGTCTTACAGCTAGTCACTCCAATGAACTAGTTCCCTTAACTAGCATCCATGTTTATCTCCGGACATCCCCAATGTCACCAGCCAGTGAGAATCAGCTGATTAGAGAATAACCCATGCTAGTCTCAACAGAATTGATAGTGTCCGTTTTTATCAATTCATCGACTAGGGATAATTTCAATACTTCACAATTGCACATTAGAGATAATCACTAGTTGTGATCCCATCACAAATTCTCTTATGCTGTGAGTTGTATTGCGGACATTCAGTAGATGAGTTTCAAGATCCCAATCAAATACACAAAACATGTATACTCAAATAGTGAATTATCATTTATTAAAATAAATGTTTACATCATAAAGGCGATTGCCTTAGGACACTTTCTCTCATATCACTAAACAAACTCCCACT